>LZPO01066580.1:72328-85350 GCA_001675575.1 Neotoma lepida
AGAGGAAATCATGTTTATTCATGAATAATTTGTATTAGTTGAAAAAATTCTGTAAGTGTTCAAAAGGATCTTTTTGGGCATGGAGAACCTTAACATAGCATTCAGAAAACATGTTGTGTCAGTAAACAAAAATTANTTCCTATTAGTTCACACCAAAAGGTTTATTCATACGACCGTATATAAAGTACATGAGAACCACGAAATGTCAAAGGCATGAAAGACAATTTAAACTCTATATAAGTGTATGTATAGGCCCTGAGCATAAAAGTAGGAATAACTTGAGAGGGTGTCTTGGCACCCATTTTTTTCCTTGAGTACCATAAGGGAAGTTATAATCTCAACAAAGANAGTTACTTTATGTTTTACTCTTAAACTAGTTTATGTGTATGCTTGCAAGTATATATATATATACAAACAGCAATTAAATCACAGTTTTCTTACATAAAATCTTGTCACTGTATAAACTGTTTTAGACGTATCATTCAGACTTTAGAAAAATGTCTTCCTTTAGTGCTATGAATTTTTCTCTTAGCACTGCTTTCATAGTGTCCCATAAGTTTGGGTATGTAGTACATTNATTTTCATTGAATTCTAGGAAGTCTTTAATTTCTTTCTTATTTCTTCCTTGACCCATTGGTAATTCAGTTGAGCATTATTCAGTTTCTTTGAGATTGTAGGCTTTCTGTAATTTTTGTTGTTGTTGAAATCTANTGACCAAGTATATGGTCAATTTTAGAGAAGGTTCCATGGGGTGCTGAGAAGAAGATATATTCTTTTTTGTTAGGGTAGAATGTTCTGTAGATATTAAGTCTATTTGAGTCATAACATCTGTTAGGTCCCTTATTTCTCTATTAAGTTTCAATCTGGCAGATCTGTCCAGTGGTGANAGTGTGGTGTTGAAGTCTCCCACTATTAATGTGTGGGATTTGATGTGGGATTTAAGCCTTAGTAATGTTTTTTTTTTTATATATGTGGCTACCCTTGTATTTGGGGCATAAATATTCAGAATTGAGACTTCATCTTGGTGGATTTTTCCTGTGATAAATATGTAATGTCCTTCTCGATGTCTTTTGATTGATTTTAGTTTGAAGTCTATTTTGTTAGATATTAGGAGAGCTACACCAGCTTGCTTCTTAAGTCCGTTTGATTGGAAAGCCTTTTCCCAACTTTTAATTCGTAGCACTAAATGCCCACATAAATAAGTTGGAGAAATCTCACACTAGTGACTTACCAGCACTAAAAGCTCTAGAACAAAAAGAAGCAAACTCAACNAGGAGGAACAGACGCCAGGAAATAATCAAATTGAGAGCTGAAATAATTAAAATAGAAGCAAAGAGAGCAATGCAAAGAATCAATGAAACAAAGAGTTGNTCTTTGAGAAAATCAACAAGATAGACAAGCCATTATCCAAACTAACCAAAAGGCAGAGGGAGAGCATCCAAATTAACAAAATCAGAAATGAAAAGGGAGACATAACAACAGACAATGAGGAAATCCAGAGAATTATCAGGTCATACTTCAAAAACCTATACTTCACAAAATTGGAAAATCTAAAAGAAATGACTATGAATTCTATTCAGTTTGTCTCCAGACTGAAAAATAGTTAAATTAAAACTAGCTGTTTTGTTTTTGGAAAAAAAAAAGAAAAAAAATATCTTCCTTTCTGTCTCTTTACCCATATTTTACTGTATACACACCTCTCACTGGATAGGACCTGGTTCATTGTGCAATATAAAACAAAACAAGAAAAGAATGCATTGAGTTTCCTGGCACACATGGTGCTATGCTGTAGTAGTCATAAAATTACATATTTTATAGAATATATACAAAACAGGTCTTACCAGCTTGGTGTCAATTAGAACATATCGAGGGGGACTTTTTTTTTTCTTAAGCAAAAAGGTATCTGTTACAAGTCAAAATATAAACAAGAATTAAAGGCAGATGCATGTATGTAAATTTTGTGGGAATTCTGCCATCAATAATGGGCTAGTATTTAAAATGTGCTTGTTGGATGAATGCATATATATGAACATAAATTTCATGAAAATAATGTAATTTGTTTATTTAGTTGATTCCNTATTCCCAACTCAGGTCATAATTTTATAGATTTATCTCATTTATTTATTTATTCATTTATCTCATTTATGTATTTATTCATTTGCTTACTTATTTTTGCTTCAGTCTACATGGACCTTTATCTTCTCTAATACCATCTCTGTGACCATTCCTCATGCTCACATGGTCACAGACCCAGGATTCTCTGGGCGTGATGAGGATCTNAACAGCAGGAGAGGAGAAGTAACCAATAGAATCCCTAGCCTGTTTGATGACAAAGTAATATTTGCGTTACTGACCCATGCTCAGATGCAGCTGCTCCTGGTGATGAGACCATCTCTCTGCTCCAATGCACTGCCTCTATTCTCCTCCTATAGCAAACAGATCGCCCCACCCCAGAGCCTTTTCAATGTCCACTGCCTGGAAAGTTCANTTGTTTTCTTTAATGTTCTCCAAGGAAAATAATACTGTTTCTCTGACCACTAACCTCAAATTACAACTCCTTTTTGANTAATAAATAATATTTCTTGTCTTTCTCCCTATGTTTTGTNTCCATGCATGCCTGATCCATGGAAAAATTTATNTAGTTTATTTATAGTGTTATGGTTTTGCCACTTACTTCCCTGCTAGAATGGGTGGCTTGATCATATTTGGTGCAGCTTCAGCACATTGTGTGGTTCCTGGTATACTGTCAGCTTCATGAAATATTTAAGTGAATATTTGAATGACTAAGGCTAGGTCAAAGGTCACAACCGGGGTGTTAAAGACCTATTGAGACTAGAAAACAGTTAGTCATGGATGGCTTCAGTAACTACCTGCTGGATGGCCACAATGCTAGGACTTGGGAGGGAAACTTTATCTTTCAAAAATCTGCTGTGAGATGGCTGATGCTTACTCTTCATAAGAAAGTTGATCAGAGNGCAAACCAAGTCCTGGCTCCCCACTCCCACTGGAGAGGAAATTGTTCAGTTCTTGTTGGTCAGAAGCTAACNCTCTTCTTTTCAGAGTTTTTCATATTTTTTTCTTTTTTTCCTTTGCTTCTACTAAGGTTTATATGCCCCTCAGAAGAGAGCTGAACTAACTTAAACCAAATATAAGCACATCTAATAGACAGATGATGGACAATGAATGACATGAAAATCTGGTGGTGTGGCAGGTTAGGAATGATTACTAGGAGTAGGCTATGTCACAGCATACTAAATATCAGTTGCTTGGATTTTGTTAGAATGGTACAGCCCTATTTCATAACCAGCTAACCCCTTGGTGCTGAGCTTTAACTTGCTGATAAGACAGAATGAAATATCTGTAGGGTGCAAAGATGTATCAGCATTATTCTTCATTATTTCTGAGGTAAAACTGAAGCTCTGCATCCTGACCTTGTCTGGCTATATAGTCTCTCCAGTAATGCCTTTCTGACAAATGTATAATCTCTCTCATATCACTTCTGCCTTTTAACTAATGTCTCCGTCAAAATCATGAGAGGTAGCCGCCTAGTTTCCCACAATGCAATCCCTCTTTATTGCTATATTAGTTCTCAATCATTCTTGGTATTTTTTAAACTCCTGAAGTTTAAGCCTAATAATATGAATTTTTATCCCTGATCTATAGACTTATGAAGTTTTCAATATATTGCCATGATAGAAAATTTTTGNAAAGCAGAAAGAAATGTTAATCATCCCATCGTCATTGTGGTAATCTCTGGAATTGATGGAGATATTATCTCAAGGCTCACAAGTAATAATTATAATATTGGAAAAAATGACAGCTTGTGTGTGCTAACTGTGAGCTGTGTACCTTTATTAGAAACATGCAAATTAGGGCTTATAGAAAGCTGCATAATAATAGCCTCTCATTATGTCATATTTCCCTGAAATTGTGTCATATTTACATATAGTGGCACTGAGGGTGACACCATGGAGGGTCCTCTGGTGACATACTTGTGGAATCTAGCCACATGGGGGTTCCATTAGGACAGGATGAACACAAGGAAGCTGTGCCAACCAAAGGGGAGTTCAGCATTCGGCACTTAGGCAGTTCCCCAAAGAAATATGTTAAGAGGCGCTTGAAAGCACATTGCAGTCTGTTTGGAATCTAGCTTCTGCTTTTAGAATTACTTACTGTGTACTTAAGGAGTTCGCAGACAATTGGAAGCAATTTATGGGTTCCTGCATTTATTTTTGCCTCACTTCCCTGTAGCAATGAACTGTCAGATGACAACAGAATTGGAATGTGATACATGTATGTTTCATTTGATCTTTCNAGGAATCTGACTCATTTAGTTTTGGAAGAGAAACNTAACTCTCAGTGCATTTGCTTAACCACCATTCGCTGTTGATTCTGACACTCAGAAAGCCAGTGTTGTGTTCTTCGGCTGTGGCATAGTTTAAAGATACAGGCATNAAGAAAGTCAGTGTTCATGGAGGGGACCCCGGGCTGGAAGAGAGGGTTGTATCCATACCCGCCACAGCACTAACACTGCTACAGGATGGGCAAATCACATATCCCCTGACCTGGGATGGAACGGTTTTGTTCTCATTAGTACAATATGCTTGGTGGTCAAGAGTATGGTTAGGAGCACAAAAGCAATGTTTAAGAAGAAAGTATTTGTGGCAAACCTGGTCACTAGTTATTTGTGTGTGTGTGTGTGTGTGTGTGTGTGTGTGTCTGTGCGTGTGTATGTGTGCAGCACATCTTTCTCTGCATGTATATATGTGTATATGTATGTTTTTATGTTTGTATATATGTGTGTGTGCGTGTGTGCACACATGAGTATTATATAATTAGAAAACTGATGAAGTATACAAAATTACTCCTCCAAAGTAGAACAGATTCCATGCTACCACTGTGGAATTTGCCATGCCATTCGGCTCTAGCCTCCCCATTCTCTATCCTGCAGGATGCCTGGTGGGTCCAGTGGCATTTGAGTACTGGCTTTCTCACTCCTGGTATGTGTCTCCCGAAGTTCTAGATTTGGGGAATAGACCTGTAGCAACAAGAGTTTATGTGTCAGTAACCCTAACCAGTTTCAGCCTGTGTATGGAATGTAGCATTTTGCCAGGGACAGTGGGAACCACAAAAGGAAANACAGTTGCTTCCATGTTTATAATTAAGCTGTAGACATGGGGCTGATAAAAAAAAGACAGATATTGTATTATTGACTTTCAAAACATACTTTGCAAAACTTCTGTAGAGAATGTTTTCCATTTTCAAAGTGGTCTCCTATAGCAGATAATACAAATTTATCTAGAGACCAGTTTCTCAATTCTGTTTTGGAAGCNTGGGTGTACGTGTTGAGTGTTCTTAATGGAAAATAAAACTTATCTTTTGCCAGGATTTTATAAACAACCAAAAACAACAGGGCGCCAAGTCTAGTGAGTAAAGTCTGCAATTAAAGAGATGATTATCAGATTGGAATAAAACCAAGCATTTTTTAATGAACAGATGCATTTATTGGGATTTCTTATAGGTGTCTGGGAAAGGGGGTCATTATGAGAGCTCAGTGACTCAAAGCATTACTGAGAAGCCCCAGTCAGAGCAGCTGATGACTTACTAAAGTCCGAACCTTGGAGCTCTCTGTATGACTTACAGGCAGCTCTACAGGTTGGAGAGTCTCCTCTCTTCAGCAGCCCTTACTAATTCTACAGACTTGAGGAGGGAGGAGCCTTGTGATGCTGGTAAACTTCAGGGATTTCCTGAGACTTCTGAGATGTTTACTCCCTGAGTCTTTATATATATATTACACTTTNAGGATTTTATACACATATATGGTATATTTTGACTACTTCTATTNCCCACCCTCTTCAACTCCTCCCAGATCCCCCATCTCTATCCCTTTCCCATATTTATGCCCTTAACAAAGTATTTTTAACCAAATAATTACTGTAAGAAAGATGATTCCACTGGTCTTACCTGATGTTTTTGTGTCACACAGGATTCTTCTAGTGTTTAAGAAAGGTTTTAGCATTTTGATAGATAAAGCAGATAGGCACCATATATCACAATATGCAACATAACATAAATCATAATTTGCTGCCTTAATAAAACCAGATAACATAAACAAANTTGGAGTATTAGATTTTAATTCTATACATATACTTTCTGTCTCTTCATCTAAAGGATGTTGGCATTTTTATAGTAAAGCAGTTGACCATTTTCAGATTGATTTTTATTATTTTAAATTACGTGTAAGGGTGTGTGTGTGTGTGTGTGTGTGTGTGTGTGTGTGCATATGGGTATGTGCACCTGAACATAGGTGCCTTTAGAGGCCGAAATTATTGGACTTTTGGAACTGGAATTTCAGGTAGTTGTAACCCACCTAGTATGAGAGCCAGGAGCCAAAATGAGGTCGTCCTGAAATATAGCAAATACTCTTTAAGTGCTGAGCCTTCTCTCCAGTCCTACCACTAACCAATTTTTATCTAGATTTTATTAAAGAAAATAATTAAGTATTTTTAAGTGNGCTTAACCTCTTCTTTAGAGGTGAAGAAATGATCCACCTCAGTGGTTTTCATGTCACCCATGCACAGCGTAATCTTTCCAGAACATTTCCTTATGAAGCTCATTTGAATTTTACAGTTTAGAAAGCCATGTGATTTGAATCTAATGTTTCTTTACCAGTAAAAAAAGTTCAGGTTGTACTGAATGAATATCAATATCCTTTTTAAACGTATCATTCTGCAGTTCTTTCTCTTTCCTTGAATAAAATCATTAGCCAGCATTTGGCTCTTAACTAAATGGTCGAAATCTTTGGCATGCTCAACATTTTTAATGAATGGTTCTCAGAGACTGACCAGATCAATAATCGCCTTCCATAGTAAACATAAATATAGCACAGTAGCTTTCTGAAATGATTTGTTGGTAGCCAAATTGTGGCTGTTGGCTCACTTTCATTCTCAGCTTATTTTAGTAGGGGCACACGCTAGGAATTCACCCCTCTAAATTCTACATTAATTTTTCTTTGCTTCAAAGCATCACCCATTTTTTGTTCGGATACCAAGCAGTCCCCACTGCAGCTGTTCCCATGCGGCAGTTGACTGGCTGAACTTGAGAACACTGTTCCTCTCTGAAACATGTTGCCATGTATTCTTGCGACCATGTGATTGCTCTTCTCCTTCACGGGTTATTCAAGAAGAAAATTAGCTTCATTTCTTCACAGAGATGCTTTGCATAAACAGGCAGCCATCGTTTTTCTACAAATCATATGAAGTTAAATGGAATCAATTACATTTGTGTGTGAGCATTCAGGGAGCTACTGTCAGGATGTCCTTGCTGCGGATGGCTGAGAGAGGTTGATAGCATCAGATCGGGGGCCACCATTCATTTGCAGCTGGGATCCCTTGATGTAAGAATGTACTGCGTGTTTTTGTGGGTATAAATATGCACAGATGTCCTCATTCTCTCTGAGTGGTTCGGATGCCATTTTGAATCTGGTTGGAACCCTTCCCCCACGATTTGGTGAAGAGATAAAATTATGTTACATATAAGCCAGCACCAGTGCAATCCAAAGCTCATTTCTACATTTGGCCAAGCTCCGGTGCTTCAGCTTTCTGCTGGTGTTTGTGTCACAGAAAGGGATTCGGCTCAAGAGTCACAAATATCTGTGGCCTTGTCTTTAGAGAAGTGGCATTTGAATGCACTTAGAGAAATTGCATCCACTTGAGAGAAACAAATCATTTGGACTGGAAATGTGCTAGTCCTCAGAAATCTAGAGGGATTTTATTTCCTTATATATTAATTTTATCTATTTAGCATTTTAGGGGGCTTTTTTGGTAATCTAATATAGATGCATGATATCCCTTGCCCACCTGAACATCATCAGTCCTATAAGAGAGTGGGTTCCTTTTGTTAGTTATCATTAACCTTTAAAAAAAATCCAAATAAGGCAACACCACAGTGCCAGTGAGGTTTTCATTCAGCTGAATGAAATTCTGGGTAAATGATTGGTTTAGACAGCATTTGGCTCTATGATTTGTTGTTTGGTTTGGGATAAATCGTATGCACTGCTGCACAACTGGCGGGCTGGATTGTGCGCACTTTGAGCAGCCTTGCAGGGTGACAGAATGGGGTAACACAGCCATAATTTATAGTCACTTATATGAAGATGTTATATCAATTACCTAAGGAAAAATATCCCACTGGATTTATGTCCTTTAGTTATTAAAAAGTGGCAGCTATCTTAAATTAGTTATAGAAAATAAAGAATTCGAGGCAGAAATTAATCACCGTCAGGATCCATGCACAGGCTCTTGACTTGTGGTGCGTGGCAAAACATTTGTTTGGGAAAGGAAAATTGCTATTATAGTCACCTTAATAGAAACAGACAATCAAACAAATCTTAATTTAAAAGATTTCATGCGGCCATAAATCATAATGGCATGGAGATTTAAGGCCCCAAAAGCAACTTTATAAAGAAAGAAGGGGTTCCNGGGAGAGGCACCAACTAGCACTGGTGCCCTTCTGTCCATCCATCCTGTTAGCCACACTGTGAATGTCGGCATATTTCAGCCCCAAACCAGGCTGTTCATTTTACAGGAAAGTGCAACAGTCCCCTAATCTGTTTTCAGTTATGGTCTCTTCCAGTCCACTCTCCACCCAGCAAGCAGAAGGATGGCTTAAGAATATAAATGGAGGCAGACATTTCTCCTAATCAGAACCCATCAGTGTGGTACAGTTGTATTGGGATGAAATCCAGCTCCTCCCTCCTGCATCCTCCCTGTGCATCTCTGTTCTAGCCTTCCTTCAAGTCTCTCCCCCTTNATGGAGGTACCAAAGCCATAATGATACTTCATCCACATTTGGTTCAACCCATTATTTCTAATACTTTTAGTTTCACTTGAGCTGAGTCCCATAGCAAAAATCAAAACCAAAACTAACAATAATGAGGCAGTCTTAAGAGGGTAATGAGATAAGAGCTAAGCCAATGGAATTGGAAGCTCTAATTGTGTGATGAGATGCATATTGCTAATTGTATTAGCAGACTGTTGTGTTCTGTTTACATATGGAGATATTTACGAACACCTTGACTGGTATTTTGTGGTTAGCACCAATGTTTGCATGCCTNTGAGTGATCGATGCTCCATTATGGAGTGTTTCTTGATAGTTGTGACATCCTCTTGGAAAGAGAAATGCATTATCAACATACGCTAAATTTTCCTCATTACTGTATTGCTTTGCCATCTGTCTGCCTAGCTTTCTCAGCCTTCTTTAAATTGGCTTCAGACTGGCCAGTGTCACTGAGCATCCAACCCTTACAGATGGGACCTGGTTTCAGGGCCAACTAAGCTGCAGCTGTGCCCAGTACAGGCCTGGTCACATAGTTTTTGGCCAGGGACTCTTGTTTGGTTTTGACAATGGTCTGACTACATTAATATATCAAAAGAAGGTGTTCTTATTGGTGGCATGACAGAGTGATGATAAGTAATGATAGATAGATGATAGACAGGTAGGTAAGTAGAAGATAGATAGATAGATAATTTTTTTAACCAAAAGTATAAACTGCCAACTCTCATCAAAAGCAACTTTTCCTCTCAGTCAGTTCTCAAGTTGGGAGTGATGGGAGAATTGTGTAGAGTCAATGAAGGGAAGTCAGCATTTGGCAGTGTGCTTTCCAAATGGATTCATCAGTGTATTCTACATGGATTATTTCCAAGGACTCAGTACCATCTTTCTTTAGGATCAAAGCACAAATGGAGCTTAGAAAGAAAACAAATTCAAATGCAATTTAATTTTTTTCAACATTGCATTATGCAGAACACGTGGATTTTGAAGCATCATTCTTCCTGAATGGAGTATAACTTCATGAAAATTCCATTTCTGTACTCTTCCCTATGAATAAATTGTGTAAATTATAGCTCAAAATTGGAGAAAAATCAACAGGGTTATATCTAACCTTTCTGCATGGCTCAATTACAAATGATACATTTGCTTTTCAGCTGAACACACAGAATTAGAAAAAGGAACCTATTTGTGGCTACATAGACTAAAAGATCATTTTTCGTATCACAAGCCTGAAAGTAATGACCAGGTTGTAGCTTTGTTTTCTTTGTAAACAATGAACTTAGTGATAAAAATGGTGCCCTATTTAAATAACAGTTTTCTACTTCTATCTTCCTAGTTGCAAGAGACAGTCAAGGTGTATGTCTGGATGCCTTTTGATGTCTTCACTGAAACTACCACACCAGTTTAAAGGCTTATTGGACTTATTTGTTCCTTTTGTTTATTGTCTTAAAAATGACATGCTGTTTAGCAATGTAACAACGTTTAAAAAACATAACATTAAAGAAAATAACATACACTGGGCAGTAATGGTGCATGCCTTTAATCCCAGCACTCAGGAGGCAGAGGCAGGTGGATCTCTGTGAGTTCAAGGCCAACCTGGTCTACAAAGTGAGTTCCAGGACAGCCAGGCCTGTTATATAGAGAAACTTTATCTCAGAAAACCAAAAAAGAAAAAAAAGAGAAGAAAATAACATACATGAAACAACTTGAACCAGTGTCAGTAAGAACTATCTAGCTGTCCTTTTAAATACTGTAGAAGTCCTTTCTCAAGGATCCTTTTAAAGCATCCTGTGGAATTGCCAATAGGGCTACGGGGTAGTGTTTTGTCTTAATAATATTAAACATACTGATATTGAATCTAAGTGGTTGGTTGTTTCTCACTCCTTACAAGGTCTAAGAAGTGTAGGTAAGAAGAGACAAGCGTCTCAATATCTAGAATATTCTGTGATTACTGGACTTTCCTAAATGTCTGTCCAATTTACTTGACTTGCACTCTAATCTACATGCTTCACAATTTCTATAGACTTTTAGTGACCTCTCATCAGCGTTTGTTAAGAAAATCTAGAAATATATTTAACTTTGTTTGGAGGAGGGAGGTAAAAGTTTGCCAAATATGACAAAANTTTTAAAAATAACATTTTTCCTGTTTACATAAGAAATTAATGGCTCATTTTAAACTCCTTTAACATCTATTCTATCCNTGAATGATTTCTTAATAACATCTAAATAAAACCCTTTAGACCTTTTCTTTTGTACACTTGTGAGAAAGAGGAAGAAATTTATAAAGTAACTTAATTTTTAGCTACCTTGGCCCTTCCTGTCTCTATTCCCACAACTCCTGAGTGAATACAAATGCACCCTAGCTTATGATGAAGGTATGTCTCCATAAACCTATTGTCCGCTGAATCTGTTTTACATCAAAGAAACATTTGATTGTCCTCATCTTCCAAACACAGGACCTTGCCTGGCCTGTATTAAGTGTTCTCAGAATGCTGACTTTCACCCACAGTTGAGTGAANAATAAAGTATTGAGTTGCTCACATATTTTATTTAATTTTGAACCAAAAAAATCTCTGACAAAGCAGCTCACTGTAGAGTGTCAATTGCTCCCTTTTGTGATNGTGTGGCTGGTGGAGATGTGTGGCTGGCTGCAACTGCCTAGCATNCAGAGGGATAGAGAGAATTGTGCCACAAATCACCATCCAGGGAAAGGATCAAAAATTAATGCAAGGTTCCTACAGAATGCTAATCACTTTTGAACTTTCACAGAGTTGAAAGAAATCTAAGTTAATCCATCATAAGAACTACTTGCATATGTCCTACAAGCCACATATTATTGAATGTTGACTATTAGCTTAGTAAAATGCTGTCAACTTGTTAGACATGATGGGAGATAGTTTGTCATTTNTGTTGCGTTGTTGATACATCTCTAAATGAGGATTGTTTTAGCCCAAAATGTCACTACTAGGTAAATATAAATCAAGAGTAGAAAACAGGTATGGTCTTTTTCTGAGTAAATATTTCTTGTTATATTTTACAACAGTGTATAAAAACCTATGTATAAAAACCTATGTATAAAAACCTATGTATAAAAACCTATGTATAGGTACAGTATATAAAAACTATGTAACAGGAGCTACCTGTTACATAGTTTTGAATTGTTTTTATCATTACAAATGTGTTGAATTCTATGAGTTTGTATCACATCAAACAGTTTAAATGTGTTCTTTTGTGAACTGTTTAGTAATAAAACTACTACCTTTTGCACTTTTGGACAGGGCTGGGATTGCATACAGGCTTTGCATGAGATAAACCAGGGCTCTACCCCAGCTCTGCTCCCAATTTCACATATTTTTAGATATTGTAATGCGAAATTCCATCGACAGTATGAATTTAGCATTCTCGAATATCCTGTATCTGTTCATTTCATTTGCTGGGTTTCAGGTTTGTTCCCTGAAGNCCTTCCCTTTGTGCTTTCATGGTAGTAGTCAGATGCTTGCCTGCTAAAAGCTCACAGATTCTATGATAATATACTCNGTTCAATTCCCCCTTTGTTCATTTACTTTAGTTTATATGCATGAGTGTTTTGCCTGCTTGCATGTTCTGTACCACGTGCGTGTCTGTACCAACATAGGGCAGAAGAGAATATCAGATTGCCTAGGACTGGAGTTACAGATGGTTATGAACCATTGTGTGAGTGCTGAGAATCAATCCCAGGTCCTCTGTGAGAGCAATGTAACCACTGAGCCATCTCTTCAGCACATTAATTTGCTCTTTTGATAAGATCAAGTGATGGGATAAGCCAATTCTTTTATAATTTTATGCTATAATGCTTTGCTTAATATATATTTAAAGTCGGTGCTAAAGAATAGAAGCGTACACAGAAAAAATCACAAATCTGTAACTCTTAATAGTAGAGGATATTGACAGGTCCCCTAGACTGGCCAACTTAACACATAAAAGCATGCCATTCAAGGGAGGTGGACTGTCTTCCTTAGGACAGGACCAATACTGGAAATAGAAATCAGGACTCCTATTTCTGGCTGACCACAGTCCACATATCATTACTTACACATAAATACTTAGTAGCCTATGTAAAATACTGAAATTTTAGAGAATATTGTATGTTAAAATGTGAACTATTTCCTGTGTATAGGGCATATGACCACTAACTGTGAAATCTTTAAATT
>LZPO01066581.1:50821-61034 GCA_001675575.1 Neotoma lepida
ATGAAAAAGTGACCCATTTAATTCTACCAGGATAAAATAGGCAAAGGACTCATCTATATGGATGAGGGTGATCAAGCACTGATCCTATCTCTGCATCAATTGCNACTATATTGCAATCAGAGATGATAAAATCCAAGCTAAAAAAATTAATTAAAGTAATTTCATTAAGTGGCCATTTATGGAGGCTGAATGGTTATGAATGGTTAGAAGCAACAAAAACCAATATAAAAGATAAGGCCAGGCCTAGGCATACAGCTCAGTGGTAGAACATANTCTTAGTATGCATGAGGCCTTGTGTTCATCCTCAGGACCTAGAAAAAAATACTTCTTTTTAAAAAAGTAGAAACTTATAGTTCTTTNTAAAAGTAAGGATTTAGGAAATCTAATGTACAGATATATTCAAACTGAACTTTTTGCCTTGGGCAAATCTCTCCCTTTTTATCTTTATATTAAGCTTCAGTGTCCTCAGGTGTAAGTTCTATATACCCCATTCCCAAATCTTCCAATATAATGTTTGTTTGCAATAAGAACACTTCTGGCTCAGTATATAACTCCTAGTTAGAAGTAGCGTATATTCTTGCCAAATATTCTGTAAGGATTTGAAACATGGACAAAGAACTTTATGAGAAATGATATGGACAAAACTTAAAAACTTAAAAATCCCTGTTCCTGAAACTCATTCCATTCCTTCTGGGATTCTGCAGTTTTCCTCATCGGTTCTTTGCCTTAGTATTGAAACAGTCAGTTGGCAAAACTGATTGCAGCTGACAGCAGCCTGTGTGCTTTCTCACACCCAGAGCGAAAAGTGAACTTCCTAGGTCTGTGNGCCCCACGAATGTGTGGGTTTGTCAAATAGGCCAATTATTGGGGGACATAATCATTCCACCTAGTAGACTGGCCATAGNCAATACATTCATAAGTATCCAAAAGGATTCCTCTAGGTGCTTTAGAAGGAGCTGGAACAGAAACGGATAGTTTCTTTGGACTGTAATAGAGGAATGAAACNTTTTGCTAAATGTGTTTGGTTTTCCATAAAAAAATAAAATCCTGAACATTCTATCAAAAGTCTCCAATATGATATACATTTTCTTGGCAGGTTTCTATTGCTTTATAATATCATTTTCTCTAACCAGTGATTAATGAGACAGCAGATGTTAGAAAAGAAATGGTTTTGTTATCTACCTGACTGATTTTCATCTGATTAACTCACCACAGGAAGCCCTGGAACATTTTAAATATTGTTCAGAAGAATTCATCTAAAATTAGAAAGGAGGAGGTGGAGGACAGTTAAACAAGGCATGTGGGTTTCTCTGTCATTTGGATCTTCTCAGCCCTATTTTCAGTTTTCTCTTTATACTAGAACCCACTGGCTTCAGTATTAGTAATATTTAAACACATACACACAAAAAAAATATAGGAACGAACCTAGACTCTTTCCCTTCTATATTTAAAACTAAATTCTTTTCAAATACCTGATCAATAAATCCAAACTCCCTTAAATGCATACATCTCACTTGATCTTTATTGTGATTNGTGTCATTTAAGAACAGTAGGCACACATCCTTACCCTCCTTTACACCTGAAAATGAGGATTTAGAGACACAGTATGCTGCCCAGACTCGCATGGCTAGCAGAGCAGATTCAGGATGGAAACCATGTCTTCTCGGGTGAGATGTTCAGNTACAAATGTTCTTTAGCTCTGCTAATTTAACTTTGCTAATTGGTTTCATTAAAATTGACTCTTGTATAAGGAATTTAACATTTAATGGAATATAACACTGTATGGAATTGACCTTTGATCTCTAAAAATAACATCCAAGTGATAGGGACTTGATATTCAGCATAATTATAATTTCTTAACATATGTTGCCATATTTCTGCAGTTTTCAAGACATCTGGCCCCGGAGCTCCAAATCCAGGTAACCAAACAGCTAACATCGCTCTAGTCCACATCACCCCGCAGCTTTCCAAAGAACAAATCATTAGTCCAGTGATCGACAGTGGGGAGAAAATATTTTTTCCTCTNTTTCTTAATTTCATCAATTAGAGGATATTGAGTCAAATAACAAAGAAAAAAATCAATTTATTGAAGAATGAAACATGCATTTTTTTATCAGTATGTCTATGCATGGGAGTTTGTAGAAAATAGGTAAAATTCAAAGAAGTGGCATGATTTGGAGGCTTACAGCTNCTTCTTGACAATAGTAAGAGAGCTTGGGCCTCAGTGGAAGACGAAGTATGGGCACTGATGAGAAAATAAATTGGGAACCTAATAGGAGGCCAGGGCTGTATTTAATCAGATCTGTTTATACATACTAACCTGTGAGCCAACCCCTTTTGATAATAGTTGCTTTTCTCTTCCTGGTTGGAAGAGGGTACCGTCTTCAAAGGGAAATTCATCGCCTGCTCTCAGACACACAAGGAAAGAACAGACAGACAATTCCTCCTTCACCTCTTCCTTCTCCATTGCCTTCTGCTCAAAATAATCCTCATGCAAACGTGGCAGTTTAGAGTACACGAGGCGGTCCCGTCACTGCTCCCAATCGGAACCTTTTGCAAGTTTCCCTTTGCAACAGCTGTGTAAGTAGACTTGGAATTAAGAGCTAAGAGAGCTTCAAGGAGGGAGGCAGGGAATCAGAACAAGAACAGACAAGCAGAAAGGGGCAAACTGAAGTATGTATCTACATCCATCTTGACCAGTCTTCCTATGCCGGGAATAGGAGAGTCCAGTTAAATATGTTTCATTTCAAGAGCGGACTGCAGGAGGGAATAGGATGTCCTCTGACCTTTGACCTTATGTTGTATGCGCAACAGGGAACTACTAACAGGGCATTTCTGTGGAAAGAAAAGGAAAACAATGACTAATGCTTGGAACAGATTGAGCACTGTTTCTGGGGCCACATGGCAGCCAGGCAGGATTTCCAAAGGCTGGGCCTGCAGTCTTGAGGCGCTGGTTGGGNGTGATGGAGCCATCACAGCCGTGGATATTTCCTAGGGTAGGAAAGAACATGTTCTATAGTGGTCCAAACTATTGTGATGATAAAGTCTTCTGGGTGATATCGAGTCTTTCACCTTGAGTTTTCAGGCTTTAGGGAAAGGGCGATTTGGCCCTTGGTAATGCCAAGACTGGGAAAAAGTTCAGATCAAAAAAGGCTGCTTGAGTTTATAAAGAGGTAAAATAACTCAGTGACAATGAACATTCATAAGTTAGAGACAGTTTTCCATTAAAAGCTAAAATTAGGAGGAATGATGTATCATGGTAGTNACTACTTGTCTAGGCAGGAAGCCTTGGTTCTATTCACAGCATAGAAAAAACAGTGAAAGAAAATAGGACATAAAATTCTAGTCAGTCATGGTTGACACATGTCTATAATCTCAGTACTGGAGAGCTGAGGACGGAGGATTGTTTTGACTTTGAGACCAACTTGGAATAAATAATGAGTTCAAGGCTAGCCTGGGCTATATAGTGAGACACTATCTCAAACAAGGAAAAAAAAGAAGCAAAACAATAATAAAATGAACCCATAAAATCCCTTTTACAATCACACTTTTTGATGAAAGTTAATCAAAGTACAGTTTGAATATCACTTATCTGAAATGTGTGACCCCCAGCAGTGAATCTCCTGGCATGCTTGAGTTTCATTAGGCATTTAGGTAGATAGAGTAAGGAGGGTGGAAATAACTTATAAATGGTGTATCTGGATTAAATNTTTTTTATATCCGATCTCTGTTCTTTAATTCTTTCAAATGTCTTTTGTTACATATATCTGTTTATTTGGGTGTAGGCATATCATGTCCTTCATGTGGAGTTCAGAGGAAACTGTACAGGAGTTCTCTCCTCCCTACCACAGGAGTCCTGTGGCCCAAACTCAGGTCACTAGGCCTAGCAGCCAGCACCTTCATCTACTGAGCAATCCTGTCAGCCCTCTCCTTTTTTATTGAAGGAATCTTTCTATTTGTTTGTTTGTTTTTAAGAGACAGGGTCTCACTATGTAGCCCTGGCTGGCCTGGAATTTGTTATGTAGACCAGACTGGCCAAACTAACAGAGATTCACCTGTTTCTGCCTCCCAAGTGCTGGGATTACAGGTGTNTGTTACCCAGCCCCCAACCCCCCTACTTCCGGCTCTTATGGAAATTGTTTAGGATCCATGCTGTATTTTTTTNCCTTACTTCAATTTAATCCTCCCATAGGTACCAATAGGACATTCATTTCTACTGAGAACTGAAAGCCTTTTCAAACCCAAGGCATCATCTGGGCACCAGTAAACTTATTATGCCCCAAACCAAATAATGGTTTTTATGTTTTAATCAGGGACACAAGAGATATTCTCAAAGAGGATATGGAAGATCCAAAGCTATTCCCAAAGCTCGACACAGGCATGGTGGCACACACATATAACGCCAGCACCTAGGAGGCTCATGCACGAATATCCTTGTGTTTCAAGCCTAGGTTGGACTGTATAGTAAGACATTGCCTCAAAACAATGTGAAAGAAGGAAAGAGAGAAGAACGGAAATGAAGGGGGTCAAGGAAAAGATGGAGAGTTAGAGATGACCCTCATTGTATGAGTAGTAGGAATGGAGTTTATGAAAAAGTGTCCTAATCCAATACAGGCAGGTGACAGTCTGAGGGACTTGCTCAGTGGTAACAAGGCAATGGGACAGAGACATCAAACACTCATGCAGATGGTAAGTTTTACCTCNGTTTCTTTCCTTGACACCTTGAGACTCAAGATCAGCAACCTGTGCCACTCAACTAGCAAAAGCCCAGGGAGAGAGAGAGCATCTGTGGAATAAGACAAGCTCCACAGCAGGAAGGGGACCATCTCTGGTAGTTGTGCTGGTGGTCCTCATCAAGCTGTGTCTGAGGGAGCCAGTGTAACAAGGACCTTGGGTTCACCATTCTGTACAGACCGGCTTGAGCCACAGTTTCCTAGCCCTGCGGCTGCACTCGACCCTTATATTTTTCCTCCTTAGGACAAACAACACCAAAGGTAGCAAAGAAAGAAAAAACAGTAGCTATCTCCAGGAAGATAAGAATTAAACAGAAGACCTTGAGCCAAAAATCACAAGAGCTACAATAAGCAAAAGGATCNGTCCTTAGGCACGTTTTCCCCCTGTCAACTTCAATCTGGAAAGGAAAATGCAAGGAAAGGCTCAAACTGCTCTCATTTGATCTGACCTGTGCAGACAGCTAGGGTCTGACTTATTAGGAATTCTTATCTTTATTGGCTCTGGCAGAGGTTGTCAGATATACATTCTAGTCCCCTGAGCAAGGAGGCGACACTCCACCAGCCCTTCTTTGTCAAAACCTCCTAGGGGAAGAAAAGCTTTCCCTAGGGGCCTATAAATCAGGATAACTAAAGACAGTTANCGAGAGAAGAAGCCTTCATCTGCAGAGTTTGCACCAAAGACATGAAATGTAAAAAGTAGGCCCAGTGAGGTATTTATACCCATTTAGCAAAGGAAAGCAGGTTTGTCTACAGAGGGTAAAAAAATTACAGGGAAGTAATAGAAGGTGAGNACTATTTTTAGTAGGGTCTATTTATACAAACTCATCTAGATGTTGACTCCCTATCTTTGATGATGAAAGAGTTGCTCCTCTCCTCCTGGTGGGGTGGAGTGAAGGGCAACTTCCTCAATGGAAAAATTGTGTCCTTGCATGGCACAGGAGACTAGGACAGAGAACTCTTCTAGAATCTGTTCANTCTCCATTGCCTTCGGCTCAAAATAATCCTTTTGCTAAAGTGGCATATTATTTTCAGGTGACATTCTAAGTGAATTCGACTCTTGTAAAAGATCACTGTTATACAGAGGGTCAATCAGTTCTCTTTCTGTACAAGGAAGGACAATGGTTCCCAGATTCATTATTATGTAGGATACCAAACCTAAAGCACTCTGTGAGGTGATAACCTTCCAAGAGAGTTGATAGAGAGCCAGTTACAGAAGCATTTAGGGCGATTTTTTTCCTTCCCCTTTCTTTTTTTTTAAAAGAGAGTATTGCAATATGCTTGTCTAGGCTGATCTTGATCTCCAAGGTTCAAAAAACCTCAGCCTCCTGNATGACTAGCTTGGGATCACTGATTCTTTACTGTTATTGTTATTATTAATCTTAGTACNAATACAAAATAAGGTTTTCTTTTATAGCCTTTTTCTACATAGAAGCCTCTATCTTTTGCTTGTGTTCATCCCATGACTTGCCTGTGTCCACCCCGCCCCNCAATTNCTGCTGGTCCCCAAGTGATCTCCCTTCTGCTTTTATGTGAGCTTTTCCATAAAACATTAGTGAAGAGGCCAGACTACAAATCAGGGAAACAATGCTAAAAGCTGTTAAGCTGTCCAATTTTTCAAACAGATTTTCAAACATGTCTAGNGCCCTATGCCATTCTATCCATTCTTCCATTCATGGCTCTCCAACTCGTTTAGTCAGTGACCTTAATCAATACTGTGTCAGACAGCTGCTTTGTTTGCTGGTGGTGGGATGTTGTGGAGTATTATAGTTTAAGATGTGCTGGTGCACGCCTTTAATCCCAGCACTCAGGAGGCAGAGGCAGGTAGAGCTCCGTGAGTTCGAGGCCAGCCTGGGCTACAAAGTGAGTTCCAGGACAACCAGGCCTGTTACACAGAGAAATCTTGCCTCGAAAAAAACAAAACAAAACAAAACAAAACAAAAAGATGTGTTACGTTTGTTTATGCTGTGGAATATTTGTTTAATGATGCAAAGACGTGTGCATTCTTTTATATTGCATTTGTTTAACTCTGTAAAGTCGTGTTACTTTGCCTGTCTAGAACACCTGATTGGTCTAGTAAAGAGCTGAATGACCAATAATTAGGCAGGAGAGAGAGATAGGTGGGACTGCTGTGCAGACAGAATAAACAGGAGGAGAAATCTAGGCTCGAGAGAGGAAGAGGAACAAGAAAAGGAGAAGGAGAAGAGGTCACCAGGAGCCAGCCACCCAGCCACCCAGCCACCAAGCCACACAGCCAGCCACGGAGTAAGAAAGAAAGAAAGATATATAGTCTGAAGAAAGATAAAAAGCCCAGAGGCAAAATGTAGTTAAAGAGAAATGAGATAATTTAAAGCTAGAAAAACTGGCTAGAAACAAGCCAAGCTAAGGCCAGGCATTCATAAGTAAGAGTAAATCTCCATGTATTTATTTGGGAGATGAGTGTAAAAGAGTAAAAAAAAAAACCAACTACAGTGGAAGATGAACTTGATGATGCTTTTTTATTCAAATTTTGACTGTAAGGAGGGGAGAGAGAGAAAAATCTATAAATACATTCATGGCAAGCTGTAAATCAGCATGAAAAATAACCCTCGGAAGTATGAACAGTGAAACATACACCTTAGTAAAGAGTAGACAAAGGAACTGAATCCTGAAGCCAGGTGTTTACTGGAAGGTGATGAAGGTAGATGGGGTATGCTAGCATAGGCAGCTGTAAAATTTAATTATAAATGTCCTTGGTGGCAGAACTATAAGGTGTATGGAGAGAAGATAACATCTAAAGGGAGATTAAGGTCAGCCTATGACTACAGAGATCTGACAGAATTAGGAAGTATATGATCTGCTTTATTCATTTTAGGAAAGTAACTTTGGCGGGTGATAAAACATAAAACAGTGTGAAGAAAAATTGAAGGTGGAGGAGGCAAGGCTATATTCTAATTGTCTAATTGAAAAGTAATGAGGGATACTCATATGAATGACATTAACTGAAGTAACTTGATAGTATTTAAAATCATTTATATATGTATATATATAAATTATATTCAAATTATACATATATATATTGCACAAGGGTACAAAGATGTATATCACAGATGTTTTATGTATTTGGAACTCATGTGTCTGGAAGATTCATTAANCTAAAATACAGCCATTTGAGGTAATACTGGAGCATTTTCTGTTATGAGAANGAATGCTAGTGATATGCGTCTTAACATGAAAATATGTTCACTGTGTGATTTTTCTATATGGGTGAATGAAGGTGGAAAAAATTGCCAGCATAATGATAGCAATTGCCATTCTGATATATGGAATTCTTAAGACATCTATACAGTTTTAAAAATGTGTATATGGCTTTATCATTCTCATATCTTTTTCAAAACTAAAAGAAAATCATAGAGAAGACTTGAAAGAGTGATGATCAGAACCTAGAGGAAGGTAGTTACATTGGGCTCAAGAAAGACCCTGGGAGCCATGACGATATTTGGTGGCTGATGGCTTGGTGTGTGAGTCACAAGACAAAGAGAGATCGGAAGGGATGAAGAAGACAGTAGCATTTCTANCTAGGTAGATGGTTTTTGGTGGTGTTATTGACAGAGATAGAGAGGATGGAGACAATAAATAGGTATCACTGACAGTGAGTTAATAAGCTTGGTCTGAAGCTGTCCAAGGCTACTCTACAGGCATCTGAATGCTTGCCTTGCTCTCTTGTGCTTTCTGCCTTCTCAGGACTCTGATCTTCCTGAAGACTTCTGTAATATGTGTACTCACTAGGTGGGGGAGACGTGGGGCTAAGAGGATAGTATTCCTAGAGATTAGCATTTCATTCCTCTTGGTCCTTTCACTTTCCTTCCATTCAGAGCCCACAGTCATTTTTAGAGGCAAGAAAAATGCATCATGGCCCGGGATAATCTAAGCTTTGTTCCCGTGTGCCTGTGTGTGCATGGGTTTTTGTGTGTGTATGTGAGTGTGTGAGTGTGCATGTATGTGAGAGTGTCTGTGTGTGTGTGCAAGCATGTGTATGTGAGTGAATATGTGCATGCACGTGAGTGTGCATGTGAGTGCATATGAGTGTGAGCATGTGCGTGTATGTGTGTGAATGTGTGTAAGTGTGTGAATGCTCTGTGTGAGTGCATGTGTGCATGTGTGCATACATGTGTGTGTGTGTGTGTGTGTGTCTCAAGCTTAGTCCTGGAAAGAGAGGAATTCTTGATTGTAGGGGGAAAATGTCTTTGCTCCAAACAGGGCAAGGAAATACATGGTCTTCCCCACATAAGACAGGGCAGAGGGAAAGAACGAATGAAGGAGAAGGAAGTAAAAAGAAAGAGGATTCCAGTGGGGTAAAGAAAAAGGAGAAGGAAGACCAAAGTTTCTGGGTACCTGGAGAGAGAAAATGAGAAAACTTATTCTTCTCTCCTGGTTAATCTGCTGAGACACTCAGGGCACCGGACCAATGAAGTGGAACCTGTCCTTCTATTCTTATTTGTTCCTTGGCTGGGCCAGGGCAGGGGGCCTGAGGAACACTGAGAGAAAACAGATTCCAAAGAAGGAAGCCTGACTATGCTGTGGCCAAGAAGTGTCTGATAGCTACAAGAGACTCAGCATGCTGCCAACAATCCTCTGCAGGGAGTGAGAAGGTGCCACCCCCCCATAACCTGCAGAGGTGGACTCTTCTCAGTGACCNAGGGGATGCCATGTTCCAGGACCACGTACTAGCTTACTTCCCATCAGCCCTGTTTCTGTCCAGNGTGCCCAGCACACCCTGGGAAGAATATCCTAGAAAGACTAGGGTGAATTNTTTTCATCAGTGCTTAAACCTTTTAGAAAAGTAAGGGTGTGCTTTATTTTTAGCCTTTGGATTTGGGCTGAGATTGTGTTATCTACCAGACCAGAAAATATGGAACTATTCCAATTTACAGAACAATCAGACATTGTCGTTCAAACTATAAAAATATACAACAGATTTTTATCAGCAAATATATCAATAAACAAATCCCAGTATTCNTGCCTATTTCTTCCTAAAAGATACACAACACATAGATCCATACATCTTGCACACACACATACATACACAAACACATACTCTATTTGTGAATTCTTGACACCTTAAAATTATACACAAGTGGGCAACTCCTGCTATGGAAATGCCTCATCAGAAGCCTTTTCATTCTTTGCTTTCATGGGCATCTTTCACCTTTTCTCTTTACTTTCTCTTATCAGGCTTACATGTACACTTAGCTGTGGTTATCCAGAAGCGTCTTATTCAGAAAAGAAGCAATAGAAGTTGAGGTACCTTTAGCCTTGTGTTATCTGGGCTAGACTACTTTGTCAGTGTGTATTAAGTAGGGTTTGCCAGCTGAGCTGTGATGGCTTGTGTTTAAATCAGCCAATGTACTCACTGATACAGAAGTAAAGACTCTCAGCTACCATTAAACAACCTATGTGAAGGCTACAGCGTGCGCTATGGAAAATCTCAGCTCAGCTGCAAA
>LZPO01066581.1:79261-96912 GCA_001675575.1 Neotoma lepida
AGGATAGCCAAGGCTGCTGTCTCCAAAAACCAAAAAACAAACAAACAAAAAGACATATTTTCAAATATTATTGTAGCTGTGTAAAATGATAGTGTCTTCCATGACCTAAAAACTTCAGAATCCTTTAAAGGTGTTTTTAGTATTACTTGGATTTTGAAACTTTNAACTTCAGTTTATGTATGTATAAAAAACTATATACCTCTACTTCACATTGTGACTGTGACAGTTAAATGACAGTAACATGACGCTCTCAGTTTGTTGCACGGCATAGAGAGAAGCCCCAAAGATAACATGCTGGAACAGATGGCTTTCCTAGAGATAACCCATTAATGTAACAAGAAATAATACAGGAAGGCAGGGGGAACTCCCATCCACTAGTGCGTCAGTAACTCACTCAGGTGGCCCTGAACTAGTATTAATTAGGATTACGGAGATTTTTTGTTTACCAAAGTGAAAAATCAGTTGTGATTTTTCAGAGCTACCCACAAAATGACTGAGCAGTTTCCACAACTCTTACCAAAGTGAAAGTTCCTCAGATGCTATGATCAGCCTGACTGACGCTAAAANGNACTCACATGTTTTCAGAATGTTTGTTGTTTCAAAAGAAGCATCACAGCTACGGAGCTGTTGTTTCAAAGTNCTTGTGATTTCCTNTTAGAGATTAGAATGACTAATAATGAGAACAAAATGTGTTCTCATTTGAAATGCAATCAAAGGGGCTAGGAGAACGGTGACTTTTCTGACAGACACAGGCAGCTATGTTTACCNTCAGCAGCTCAAGCCGTTTTCTAGAATCTGCCTTCTAGAAACATTTGCTTCATTTAAGACACACAATCCTCTCAATTGTGGCTGGCAATAGAGGGTTAATGAAAATATCATTAATTTTTTTTTCTAGTCGAGTTAGTTCTATAGAGAATCCTTAGTCTTAAGACTTCATGGTAAGTTTGCTTAGTCAAATATTAATAGACATTTAACAAGAAATTTTGTGGTGTGTGTGTGTGTGTATGTGTGTGTGTGCAATCACATGTGAGTATGGGCTATCCTATGCTAGAGGAATGCTCTACCACCAAGCTGCACCGTCATCGCTCACAGGGAGCTATATTTAAGTTCTTGCACATGAGAGCTCCCAACAAGAATTTTATTTCACAACCAGATATGATTTATTCATCATTATGCTAAAATTGTGATTTTTTTCAAATGCCTTAAGAAAGAAATAATTTCTACATAAATTTGTTTAAATTTCCTAAAAGGCAAAATTGGTAGATAATTTCCCTGGTGTAAGAGAAGTGTGTCTTTAAGACACTTCTCTACGGTTTCATTCATGTTTTGTATTATTTTAGATAAAACTGAAGCTTGTTGACATAACTAATTGATGTTGCCTTAAAAAAAATTCTTCCATTTCTATATTTACCATTCATTCCTGATCTTTCATAGTTCAGTCCACAGCATTCAGAGAAATGCAGATATTTTCTCATACAGATATAAATACATATTCTCAAACAATAGGCAAGATACATGAAGATATCACTACCACCACCAACATAATAAAAGATTTCCCATCTGTTATGAACTCAGTCTTGAACCTGTAACCTTAAACTTCTCAGCTTGGAGACAGCACATAACTAGGCAACACTGGTAGACATTTGAGTATAATAACAATGGTTTGAATCAGTCCCACAGCTAGGCTTTTGCCTCTAACTTTTATCTAGGTCTGAGCAGGGCANAGATTTTAGCTAATTTAATTTGAATAATCTTCTCAACTAAAGAGGCTGTTTTAAGAGCCTTATAATTAGCGTTGTCTTATTGCCATTAAAATACTGTATGCTGGCTGGGGACATGGCTCAGTTGGCACAGCGCTTGTCTGGCAGGCACGGAGCCCAGGGTTTGATCCCTGAGTCTTGCGCAGGCTATAATCCCGGCACTCCAGAACTAGAGGCAGGAGGATCAGAAGTTAAAATACTGTATACTAAAGTAATTATCGGGGATCTTGCTATGTTTTCCAGGCTGGCTTCAAACTCCTGTACGTGGGTAATCTTTCTGTGTCAGTCTTCTAAGTAGCTGAGATTACATACAGCACAGATTATGCCACTGTGCCCAGCCTAAATGAAATGTCTTAAAAACAATACATTAGCAGAGTATGTTGGTGCACCCTTGGGATTCCAGCACTCACAAGTTGGGGACTGGAGGTAGTGAGTTATAGGCCAGCTTGGGCTATATAGAGAGATTTTTTTAAAGAAGCAGCTAATACATGATATTTAGCAGCCATAAAGAAAAAACTATTCATGTCTATCAAAATCAAGCCCAGTAAATTAACTAAACCAAGAAACTATACTCATTAAATATCTAAAGAATATTTTAGTACAATTACAAGTTAAAGAACCATTTTCAGTCCCATGAAAGTAATAATGATTCTATAACCCAGAGTCTGATTTCAAAGAACTGATCACCTAATTACAAATAAATTAATATGGATTGCTCATTAAGAAGCCAAAGCCTTCTTACGTTGATTTGAAACGTATTAGCAATATAATCAGGCAAGATCNTTATTGTCTGGGGTTTGCCATTTAAGGCAAAAGGTTGAATTAATGGTAAAAGTCTAAAGTAGGTGTGGTGGTGCATGTTCAAGCGACAAGAGTTCAAGGTCAGCCTGGGCTACTTAGCAAATTTGAGGCTAGCATGGGCTGAACGTGACCCTGCCTCTGAAATGGGGGGGGATTATTATTGTGCTCTGAACCATTTTTGTAAGAAATTTATGAAAGCAGAATTGTAGTGTTGACCATTTCTGTTAGTGTTGGTGAAGAGACAAATGTCAGACAGACCTGTAACCACAGAGAGTGAAAATTGTCATCCTCCATGTGCTCTTTACTTTGGAACTTTTGGAGAAGTTTTGTAACCTTGCATGCTCAAAGCATGGCCACAAGAGGATGCTATGTACAGTAGGAATGGAAAGACGATGGCAGTACTCAGGGAAGCTAACACAAGAGCTGTGCCTTAAAAAGTAAAGCCAGTAACAACAAAAATGGCTGGACGAATGTCACTTTAGGAACTCTTAACTTGTCTGCATGTTTACCATATTTTTCAAAGCGTGCAGCATGTTAATCGACCCGCTTTAAGGAGCTGACTTTGGAGAATGCTTTTTGAAAAATAAAGGAAGTTACTAATGCTAAATTAATCATAGGNTTCAGACACACTCTTATAAGTGAAGTGTGAGTCTCCCTAGGTTTAAGTACATTAGTTTTCTCCATTCACAAATACTTCAGAACATGGCTAGTACAGTGGAAAACATGGTAAGTTCAAACAAATGTTAATCCTAGCACNGTGGAATGATGGCATGCTGAAATATTTAGAGTGGTGACTTGCAGATGAGCTCACGTTCTGTCTAGAGCAGTGNTTCTCAACCTTCCTGATGCTGAGACCCCTTAGTACAGTTCCTCACATTGTGGTGACCCCAAATCATAAAACTATTGTCGTTGCTACTTCGTAACTGTAATATTGCTATTCTTATGAATTGTAATATAAGTATCTGTGTCTTCCAATGGCCTTAGGNGACCTACATGTTGAGAAACACTGATCTATAGTAACATTGATATCTGATGACAATTTCATAGACCAGTCTGCATAGCTCAGACCTCNATAACATTTCCTTGAGAACTAGTGCTCAATTTCTCAAAATTGAGCTCACTGTATTCTTTTAATTAGGGGTGGGGAGCAGTGCTGGGGTTTGAATCCAGTGCCTTAGGCTTGTTAAAGAAGTACTTTACCACTGATATAAATCTCCAACTTCACTCAATTCATTTACTAAGCATTTTACATCACCCAAGTAACTANGTGGATGAGTTAAAGCAATTGATATTATTGACCAGTTGAGAGCGCTCCATGATTTGACAATTTTAGATTACTTTGGCTTCTTGGAGTTATTTAATATGTACTACAGCTCTCCCTGGAAAACACGTTAGCCAATGTGACTTAAAGAGTGTTAGAATAAGGATGAGATGAGGTGTCATCTAATCATAGNAACATGATCTCGTTGAAAGGAATTTTTTGTTAACTGTAGGGTGAACATTCACTCTAGGTCCCTTGTAGGCTTGAACCATTTTCTTGCTCCTNTGTTTCCTAAGACATTTGTTTAGATTGTTTGTGCAATCACCATGCAATAATTTTTTCATGGATAAAAGCTTTTGTACCAGACTGAGCACCGTCCACTGCATCTCTTCTCCATCACAAAAGTTTTGTGCTTTAGGCCAAGGACCTTCCTGAGGAACCTGTATACATCTCCCTCCTGGATGCTCAGGGTGTGATAAAGCTTTGAGCTAAATTGTTATTATTTATAGAGGCTAAATTGTTATTATTTGTAGAGGAGTTCTTTATACCTGCCATGGATATATATTCAGTGTTATTCTGCATTCATCTCCATGCCAGGTCCTTTATCTTACTGAATATTTTGGAAGAAAACTGATAGGTCAGAGATCCCTGTGAAGAATAGAAATAAACCATAACCCCACAAACAGAACAAAGCCGTTACTCTTTAGGTCCCTCTGTGGACCTGTGGACAAGTTTCATAAACTTCTCTGGAGTCTGTCTGATCTGATGTCTGAATATCTTGCCAGTCCTCCTACCAAGCCTTGGGAGAGGATGGTCTCCAGATCACTGAGGAGCTACGATTTGCAAATCAGGCTTGCTCTTCTGCTTTCTGAACACTGCCGAGTTGTTTCTCCATGTTGTTGGGTCTGTCCCATTGAAAAATAAGAATTTTTCAAGTTGGTTTTAAAATACAATGTAACAGGAGTTTCGGTACCTGCATGCCCCTGGGAGGTGACCTTATCCATTGGTCAGATGGGGAAAGCCAAGTCTGTGAAAGCTAAATTATGGCTCAACCATAGAACTAGGAAGTGGAAGAATATAGAGGTAGTTACCTTAGATCACAAACTTTATTCCTTTTTGTTACCCCTCCCACCCCAAAATTCCATGTTATCAGAGTCACTATATAAGTTAAAACGTTCNCAAAGCTGCATTAGTTTGCTATTGCTGTGTTACAAATTATTCAAGACAACCCAATTTCAGTATGTGAAAAAAATAGTTCATAGTTCTATAGGTGAGAAGTCTGGACACAGGACAATCGGGTGTGCTGCTTGTGATCTGGCAAGGCTAAACTCANAATGTCCCCTGGGTTTAATTGTCATCTGGAGCTCAGGTCCTCTTCCAAGCCCATTCAGGTGGTTGGCAGGACTGTTTCACGTGAGCAGTAGGGTGGAAGGCTCTGTTTTCTTGCCAGCTGCCAGCTGTAGGTAGCTCTATGCCCTGAAGACTTGAAGGTATGCGGTTACAGGGGAGATAGTTTTTCACACCACCAGGACAAAATTTCTCTTTACGAAAGACCCATTCCCTTTACTGAGGGCTCATTTGAGTAGGTCAGAATCCCTAGGGCTGACAATAATTCTTAGCATTTTCACAGGGAGAGGATCATATAGGATATGCATAGTAGAGCATAAGAATCTTGGAATTCTGTTTGTCACATTCACAATGTAATCACCCCTCAGCACCCACAGATATTTGATTCTAGGACCCCATGGATATGCAAACTGCAAGCACTGAAATCTGTTACATCAAATGAGATAGTATTTGCAAATTACCGATGCAGGTTCTCCAGTGTACTTGAGGTCATCTCTGGTATACTGATTGTACCTAATACAATGCAAATGTTGTATGAATAGATGTTATACTGTTTTACTTATAGAATAACGATGGGAAAATGACTGGGTATTCTCAGTACAGACGCTATTTTTCTTCTAATTATTTTTATTTTTCTTCTAATTATTTTTAAGCCTCAGTTGGTTGCACTGTGACTGTGAATCCTGTTGGAATCAGGGACAAACGCTACTGTACTCATTTGAATAACTTTAAAAACAAAAACCTCTCTATCTTTCTGCTTCATCTTAGTGGGATATGGGAGATTTTTGTTGAACAGAAAGTTCAGAAATGGTTCATAATAGGGAATGGACTTGGAGCACTGTGGTGACTCTCAAATCTACAGAGATACATGGTTTTTATTGACTTTACTATTCTTAGACATAAGTACCAGTAGTATAGCCTGGGATCACTCAAAATTAATTCAGTAATTAGAATAGTAAAACGATGTATTCATTAAGCATAAAGCTTCTTTTTGAAGTTGGCCTGAATTCATGTTGGGGACATCTAGGCTGGTTGACAGGAGCAGGAGCTATAGGAAGTGACAGAGTGGCAGCAGCAACCAGATCTGTCAGGTGTTTCAGTGACAACTTTGGTTGGAGCCCTATACTTACTTACTTGACCTCACAGGAGTGAACTGACACATATATGTGATGAGAAAAGCTCCATTCCACAGATGGTGCACTCTTGTGAAGCGAAACAACCAGAATTCTGAGTCCCTGGAGCTTTCCAGGGGATGGGCTCCTCTTTGTCAGGTTTTCACCCAGGTTCATGACAACGACAGTTACGCTGGCTTGCTCTTAGATGCTGAGATCCTGTAAGAGATCCACACTCTTTGGAAGACAGACTACCCCACCAATATCAGTGTGTGAAAGTGACTCTTCACTACTCTGAAGTTTTCAGAAATCAAGATCAAGGCTGAATACATTAATTCAATTTTTGTTTTGGTTTGGTTTTAGTTTTTTTTCTGTTTGTTCATTTTTCATGACAGGGTTTCTGTGTGTAGCCCTGGCTGTCCTGGAACTTGCTTTGTAGATCAAGCTGGTCTCGAACTCACAGAGATCCGCCTGCCTCTGCCTCCCGAGTGCTGGGACTAAAGGCATGTGCCACCACCACCCAACCCACATAAATTTAATTTTTACAGGAAATTTTACAAATAAAGTTTCTTATGAACTTTATGTAACACTTAACTATCATGGCTCATGAGTAATAAGTATATCATTATATGAGAATTTGTTAATATGAGGATATCAAATGTAGACTACGTAAGCAAAAGGCTGAAGGTGGTTTTTATGTGGAAAGTGTGATAATAGAAAGTAGCCTTGTTTTGGAATCTCTGTGAAGTATGATTTATTTTGGTTGAACAATGATGTAGATGCAACTGAATATCTAGTCTGAATTGAAGTAAAAAGCTGGATTTGGCAAATAAATTGCTGCCTATTCTCTGTAAAGGAGAATTAAATACAAACTGAATTCTTTATCTACCTTTAGATTCAGCTCTATCTATCTATCTATCTATCTATCTATCTATCTATCTATCTATCTATTCATCTCTCTATATATAAAGGCTGAAGTTGATTTAAATATCACACATATACATATATACATACATACATATGAGATAAATGACACCCATTAGTTCTGATTGAGAATATCACAAAATAAATAGAAGACATGAATTTTGATTTGAGTAGCATAGAAATCTACCACACAAAAAAGGAAAAGAAATTCAAGGTAGAAAATAAATCCTACTGTAGTTGACCTTTTTGCTGGGACTGCTGGCTCCCTAGTAATGACACAGAGACTTATTATTAATTATAAAAGCTCGGCCATAGCTTAGGCTTATTACTAACTAGCTCTTACAACTTAAATTAACCTATTTCTATTAATCTACGTGCTGCCACATGGCTCACGGCTTATTACCATGTCATACTTCCTGCGTGTCTCCTTGTGACTCTACCTTCCTCTTCTCAGCATTTCCTCTGCCCCATAAATCCTGCCCAGCTACTGGCCATTTAGCTTTTTATTAAACCAATCTGAGTGACACTTCTTCAGAGTGTACAAAAAGATTATTCCATAGCATCCCACAATGTGATTGGCATTATAGAGGTAAGAGTATGTCTCGTTTGGTGTGGCCAGAGAACACCGAATCTGCGAGAGGAGAGGAAGAGAGGGAGCATTTAGTTCTCACTGGGTCTGGAAAGGACATGCCTGTCTTCTATAGAGAATTTCAAAGTTACAGTACCAGGAACCCAATAGAGTCTTTCACTAAGGACTGACATGATAATAACTGTATTTTAGAAGATTAACTNTGGTGGCAGGAGGGAGAATAGCTGGGTGTGAGAATTGAGAACTTGCAAGTCAAGGTCACGAACTCAAAGGATCCAGAGAAGCACAGTGGCAGCCTGGGGGCTGGAGCATCTAATGTCTGGATGGAGGTAGGAAAGGAAGATGTAAGGAGAGAAATGGAAGCTGTTTCTGACCAGTTCAACCTGGCCTTCTATTCTGGATGTGTCTAGTTTGAAATAGTTAGAAATAGAGTCTTGGAATCCAGACAAAATTTAGAGCAGTAGATACCCATTTGTGGATTAATGTTTTGTGACAGTGAGTGACATTTCATAGGATTAGGATGTAGTTAAGAAGAAAAGCATTTTAAATATTAGGCCAAGAGCCAGCATGCATAAAACCTGCAAAATAAAAATCGTAGAGAAAGAGACAAGGAACATTTTCATGAACTACTCTCCAAGTCCCATGGATGAGTTTGCATGAACATTCCCCAGGCAGGAGGAAGTCAAGTGTGGCCTGTGACTATTCAGCAGTCTCCTTGGGGGGGTTGAAGGAGGTAATGGATTCCTTGATGGGATAAAAGAAAGAACTAAGAATGTTGGGTGTGAAAAGAAAGGAAGGGCTCAAAGAACGTTTTCCTCTTATGAAACAATGCTTAGAATAAAAAAGGATAATGTTAATGAGAAAAATGGGTCTTCGGGGTTACCTGGTCCTGCAGTGGGCAGGACAGATGCAGTCAAAGGAGGAAAGGAAAGAACTGGGAATGCTTTAATGAAAAAGTCTTGGGTACTAGAGGGGAAAAGAACATTTTAAATTGAGTCAAAATAGGTAGTCCATTAAGCTCCCTATATGGGAGAACTACAGAGAATTTAGTCTTCATCACCCATAATATGCATATGCTGGTGCATTCTTATAAATCCTGGCAAATTGCTGACTCAAAATATGCTTTAAAAAATATTGTGTGTGTGTGTGTGTGTGTGTGTCCACAGAGGCCAGAAAAGGCTGTTAGATCCCTCTAGAACTAATTGCAGTCAATTGTGAGCTGCTGGATGTGGGTTCTGGGGGCCAAGCACATTCTATGGAAGAGTAGCAAGTGCGCTCTTAACAGTAAGCCACTCTTCAGCCACAGGGGTGTGCTTGTTGTCACGAAAATAAAAATGACTTTTCATGTGATTCTGTCCCACTATCTTTTAGAAACAGTAGCAATAATGGGGAAAGGGGTCATAGCATCCTAATATAGGAGAAAAACTGCCTAAAACAAGTAACTTTCTCTTGCCCACTGCAAAACCAGGCCTAGTTTGGGTCAGTCTCAAAAGTATGAGTCTCATAGGACTAAAATGATTAGGGTGTATGGGTATAATGTTTAATGGGATCCCAAATATTTCAGTGCAGTCTGGAACAAAAAAATGTCCCTGAGAAATACTAATTATGAATATGTTCTTTGGCAGTCATTTGAATGTCTAGGACTCAGAGTAAACCTCGGATGTCTATATATTAGATTATATCCTAGGCAAGACTAAAACTTACTCTACCTTATAACTTAGGTATATTCACAGTTGGACATGTAGTTAAGTGGTGGAGTGCTTGCCCTATCATGTACAAATCCCTAGCAACACACACACGCACACACACACACACACACACACACACGAATGCATGCACAAATACACACAAATGTGTGCACAGGTGATTTCATCCTGTACCTTTGGGAGAGAGTTGGAACAAACCCAGTCTTTACNTTTAAGCAGAAAAGACAACACTTCAATATTTTTCATGTGAGTATTATCTTCTGCATGGCTGGTCACCAGTTTTTCTTTTTCTTTCTTTTTTGTTTTTTTTTTTGGCATTCATTTGGTTTCTGTCAAGTTGGTTAATTGTTTTACTAAATCATCCTTAAAAGATAGCTTGCTTTCTTAGTTGTTAATACTTGTAAAATTCATTCCCAAATGAATGAGGTCTGAAAGACATACAGATTTTTAGTATACCCACACAGAAGAATTCCCTATATACAGAGTATTGAACGTTGGTCTGTTGTAGAGTAAGCTGAGTTCCAGGCCTATATCCAAGCTGGAGATGACTGGAACATTCCACTGAGAACTTTACTCTTGGCTTAGTTTGGAACTAAAAATCCCTCATCAAGTCAGATATTTGAAGCACTGGGCCATAGGAGGAGGAACCGAAAAACAGAAGGGTCATTTTCATAAAGATGTAGAAAGAAACTTTAAACTATGTCTGAAAGAAGGTGAAAAGTACTTATGGTATTATTCCTTGCCTGGGCCAGGAGCAGAATAGTGTAGGTCAGCACTTCATCCCATGCAGCCCAGCTATCCTAATGGTATTATGAANTAATTNCCTATAATCTGTTTTAGAAGGCTTCCTACCAGGTGTCTTTTATGGAACTTGCAGAATGGAATTGACCTGCTAAATTGCTCTTGCTGTTCAAATATTTGACATACTAATTCATCACTCACAGGATTTAATTTATATTTTAGCATCATTATAAATTTAATAGGGATGACTCTTTTCCCTATCATGAGAAAGTGTATTTCAAAGGAAAAGTGTTAACCTTGGAGAAGATCTTGTGGGCTGATGCTTAAAAGCCATCAAGACATCTAATTTCTCTCTTGGATATATATTAAATGCATACNGAGTCTTAGCTATGAGAATGTACAGAGAAATCCACTTTTATCTGCTGTGTNACTGTGGACAGTGGGCAACAGCAGGCTGTTAGCAGAGTTACAGTGAATTCCAAGCCAGGTCCAGGATGGCGAGTGAGTGCAACTTGGTTCAGTGATTGGATGGGGGCAGACCACTGTTACGTGGAGTGATAAATAAACTGATGGAGAGAAGAATCGTATTTCCCAGGCTCAGAGCAAGAAGAGGTTACTAACCCTGCTAATAATACTGTTTGTAGATTTAGATAGACTAAGGAAATTAATGAAACCAGTAAGTGTAATCCATAGGCGAAACTCAGGAAAGCAATTTAGGGAAAGTATCTTGACATTTTTGTCATACTGTAGAAGCCACCGTCTCAACTCTTAGATAGTTTGGAGAGATAAGTGAAGATTTTTATCTATTTTAAAATTCTCTTTATATTGATTTATTTTATTATTTTTATGTGTATGAGTGTGCCTGGTGCCCACAGAGGTCAGAAAAGGGCATCAGATTTTCTGGGACTGTAGTTATAGGTGGTTATGAACCACCATGTATGTGTTTGGAGTTAAAATGAAGTCTTCTGCAAGAGCAACAAGTGCTCTTAGCTGCCTAACTAACTCTCCAGATGGAGATTTTTATTTTTCAATTTGTTTTTAAAAGGCACACTTTGTTGGCTATGTAGAGGGTTNTNTAGTATATACAAGGTTACAACCCCAGCATTGCAATAAATGAGAACCAATCAATCAACCAATAGCTTATTTTAATAGAAGTTACTCCAAAGGGCCATGCTTGGTATCATAATCATAATTATCATTTAAAAATCTGTATATTATAGTCTTACGGTATGTGGGAAAGAAATTGTATTGATCTTAATTTGTTCACAATTAACAAACTTGCTTGAAGATTAGCTACATGCAGTGTGAGACATACAAGATTGAATATGAAATAGTCTGTCCTCAGGGAGATGCATACCCAGTAGAAGCAGATTAGTAAATATTTCACGAGAAAGCAATTACAAACCGGGGGAATTGTTATGAAGGAGTTACCAAATGTGTGATGGGAGATTAAAATAGTGTCAGATGACAAAGAAAGACAAAAAAAAAAAAAACTGTTTTCTAGGCAAAGAAAGTCAGCCTGGACCTGAACAATAATGAGAGTTGGGCAAAGTTCTGCTCTGTGCAAGGATACTCCAGTGTGTATGAAGAGGTGAGAGGAGGCTGGAGGTAGGCTCTTCCCAGCTTTGCAAGGGCACTGTCTGCACTTCTCAGAAGCAAAGAGTGACNGGGNTGGAATTACGTTTCAGAAAAGTGCCTCTGACTGCTGTGTGGGGCAAAAATAAGTAGGAGAAATGGTCATCAGGTTGAAAACTTCTCTACAGTCACAGCAGAGAAAGCGTGGAGGCTTGGATTTAGACAGTACTTAGAAAAGAGGAGGGTTGAAGACCTAAGTCAAAGTGACAGGGAATGGGGGTGGGCTGGCTGCTTAAAACTGGGTGTCAAAATGACTGTTGGTGAGTTAGTAGTTGATGGAGAGAAAATGGTAACATNAGAATCAGGCTTTTTAAGATTCATTCTGTTCTGTGAAAACTCATTCTAGGCCTGGTGTGGTGATGTACACCTTTAAACGCAGCACTTGGGAGGCAGAGAAAGGAGGATCTTTGAGTTTGAGGCNGGCCTGGTCTACATAAGAGGTTCCAAGGCAGCCAGGGCTACATAGAGAACAAACAACACTTATTCTAAAATGCTAGCCAAAAGTCAGTAGTTCTTTGTAGGTGCAAAGCAGTGTTAAGAATTCTAATGGTTAGTTGTGCAGAAAGACCACAAATGGACATACAGTCTCTGTCTTCCATATGCTCACATTCAAATACAATGTCACTACCAAAAGAAGAAAANAAAGTAACTATAAAGCTACACTATATATGCATATATACAAATAGATGTATGATATGTGAGTGTCTCTATATATGTAGGTTTGTGTACATAAATATGTATGTCATGTAAATTTAAGATATTTGCATCAAATATACACATGACTTAAGGACACGGAGCAAGGAGACAGAGTATGATAAACAGTGTGAAACTGAAAAAGAATAACTAAAAGATTGGGTAGTGTGCTAATTATTATTTTGTTTTTATCAACTTGACTCAATCTAGAGCCACCTGGAAAGAGGGACCCTTGATTGAATAATTGCCTCTATCAGATTGCTCTGTAGGTATGTCTGTGGGATGTTTTCTTGATTAGTGATGGATGTGGGAGGGCTCAGTCTGCTATGGGCAGTGGTATCCCTGGGCTGGTGGTTCTGGGTTGAATAAGAAAACAAGATGAGTAAACCATGGTGAGCAGGCCAGCACTCCATGGTGATTCTGCTTCAGCTCCTGTCTCCAGGCTCCTGCCCTGACTTCCCTCAAGGATAGACTGTGATGGGGTGTGCAAACCAAATAAGCCCTTTCTTCCCCACAGCGGCATTGTTAGTGTTTTATGACACCAATAGAAAGCAAACTCAGACGGGCAGCATCCTTTTCTCAAAAGGAATTAATGTTTTTTAGAAACCATTGCCTTACACATCTGTCTTATTACCAAAGAGACATGATGCTGGCTAGATTTATAGAAGAAAAGAAAGATAGTTTGGAATATAGCTCAGTGACAGCACTTGCCTAGCACGTGTGAGGACCTAATTCCTGAGAAGGTAAAAGAGAGAGAGAGAGAGAGAGAGAGAGAGAGAGAGAGAGAGAGGTTGGGGACAGAAGTAAACAAACATTAATATGAGCAGGATCATCTATTTAATCCAAGTTGCAGATCATGGGACTATAATCATGAATAATCATATCATTAATAATAATGGCAAATGAAAGTAATTATCAGCGTATCATAATTATTCAAGTCACACAGCAGCAGCACATAGACGTACCTTTTAGAATGTTTTAGATTACAAATTCACAATTTTGTTATAAAACCGACTTGCTTCACAGCAGACAGAATATGATTAGTTAGCAATTCTATTAATTATTTGCCGATTGTAATGGGGGGAGATCACCTCTACTTTTGCCAGGATACCATGCTTTTCAAAGACACATTGTTTACTGAGGCTCTTTCTTCTCGTATGTTCTGGCACAGGACCATTTTTAACTCTACTAAGTCTCACGTGCAGTTTTGATTATGCATATTTATAGGGANAGTAGGTACAGTGACAGTAATTCTCTACTAACTATATAGCTGTCCTATACCATTATTATAACTATAGCAGAGATGACAGAGTATACTTGAAATTAGTAGAGGTGAATTGATCACAAAGCTACTGGAATTTCAAGGCCCATTNACCGTCACAGGCCCCTTTAGTGTTCTTGGGCTTAGATTTTTGTTTTGTTCATGGTGATGTGGGGTCAACCCAGGGCTTCTCATACACTGAAGCATACACTCTGAATTTCATGTCCATCCCAAGTTTGTATTTCTAAATTTGCAGTATTTTCCTTCAAAAAAATTCCCCAAATTTTAAGAGCTTCAGGCTTTAGAAAATTTATCTAGCCTTGCTGCATAGGAGAATTACTTTGCTTTTATGTCTTTCTCACAAGATTTCAGTTTTTTATGAACCAGGGCAATATTTGTGTTCTTCCATTGTCCGTCATTTCTCCAGGAAACGCTTGGTAAATGAATGAATCCCAATGATTTGGACTTGATTCTGGAGAGAGTTCCTTTTAATTCATTCAGGTGTTTTTATTAACATCAACTTTTCCACAACATTTTCCAAAGTCATCTTTACTTAAATCCCCTTGTTACTTTATTTTAAAAAGTGAGAAGTATCCGAAGAATTTGAATTCTAACTCTCCATTCCCGCCAATGATGTATGTTTTGCAAAAGTGAAATTATATTAGTTCTTTTTCATTTCATCTTTTCCTTTAATTTTTTCCTTGGATTAGACCCCAAAGGAATTATTAAAAGAATATATTTAACCAACTTTGTAGATTCTAAGAGTTCCCAAAGGCAAGTCTTGATGAAAAAAACTGCAATGGTCCACAGTGGCACTTCTTGAAGCTGATGCTTTATGTAAGNTCTGTATTTCACCTCTCTTTATTTCTCAAAGTGATTACATAATTTTCTACTCTTTTTCCACTTGACATACACTTACAGTTTGGTGTGTAAACTGGAAGCTGACAAGCCATAATTGATCCCCATCCTAGGAACTGAACAATACATAACAAATTCATTAAAACATAAAGTTATTTCGTTTTGAAAAGTTTCAGCTGAGGTTTATATAATATATAATATATAATATATTATATATTATATATGTAATATAATATATAATATATTATATCTAATTTTTTTTAATGGAGACAGTCTCACTCTGAATCCCAGGCTGGTCTTCACAGGCTCCCGGTGGAACCCTTGCTTCATCCTCCAAAGGATGCTCAGAGACTACAAGATGAGCCATCACACCTGGNGTTATGGTTTTTAAAAAGAATATTTTTCCTTTTCAGTCCTTAAATTGGTTCCAAAGTATTTTTAAAAACACCAAAACATTTCATTTGCCACTTACTGACCACAGAAATGAATAATTTAAGGACAATTTCGAAGTCTTGACAAATCTCATAAATATTTTAATGATCAAAGAAATAGACTTTTTTGGTTAATCTTTCAGTTGGTTGTAAATAATGTAGCAAAATATACTCAAGAAATTAAAACAAAACCTGAAGAAGAAAGACTTGAACAATACATTAGTAGAAAAACTTGACTTTGCTGTAAATTTCCTGCTAATTAGCTGCAATTGCCAATAAAACAGGATTCCAGAATTGGGGCACAGTCCTAGGAAGCAGCCTTGCCATTCAAGTGCGGCTCTATCTGATGCCTTGAAAGTTCTTTCAACACCTAATACTGCACCTCTTGTCTCCACCTCCTCCTCCTCTTCCTGTGTCACCTAACCAAGTTAAAAAAAAAAATCATGTAATGCTAAGTTTTACTTCCTCATCATATCCATCCATTCCTCACTCCAGCAGTTTCCATGGGAACGCTGCTGATGTTTTTTATTCAAAAGGTACTGGAGCATCAATCATCTTTCTTGGTTATTTCAGTTAGGGAGGTTTGTCAGCTATCGCAATGACTTTATTCAAACAGAAAACTTTCCCAAAGTGTAGTCTCCTTTACCCCCATGGAGATATTCCTACTAACTAAGAAGGCGTTCTGGGAAGTAAAAGTGTCTAGACCCCGAACAAAGAGACAGAACAGGCTTGGGTTTTAATTATCCATGTATTTGGGAAGACCTTACATTTTGTGTTAAATTCCCAAATGCAAGTTTGCCTTCAGTCCTTTGATTCTAAAACGCTCATGTCTGACAGCATGTGGCTAGTAATTCTCAAGCCCTCGCACTGCCCCCCATCCTCCAGATAAGTACCCTCATGAAATGAAAGGGCTCCTGCTTGCAGCGGCTTGCTGCCCCTTGCTGGCTGAGCAGTGGCCCCTCCTGGGAAAGTGAAGTTATTTCAGCCTGCTCCGGGGCCCACCTTCCTTTCCTTCTGTGGATAGACACTGCAGTGCTGTTCAGAGTAATCTTGTCTCGGGTTCTGTCGTTGTACGGCACAGTGAGATTTGTACGTGGTGTTTGTTGGAAGGCTATCAAGATGTCTGGACACTAATCAAGATGTCTGGACACTAACGTTTAAGAATAAAGAACCATGCCAGTAATGTTGAGCTATCTCTTAACAATTATACCCATCTTACAGTTTGATTCTTAGTCCAGTGCAAATTAAAGTAGAAAAAAAAACGATTTTTAAGACAATTTAAAAATGAATGCTTTTGCACATTTCCCTTCCCACATATGCATGGAAGGTGTACTCCGGATTTCACCTTTATTTAAATTGTGGCAGCTAGAGAACACAGAGAAAGCTGTAGATAGCAATGGGTCAGTTTGCTTTGACTCCAGGAAGTGAAAAGGCAGGAACCAAGCCAAGTCTTGGGGATAAGAAAGCTGGATAGCTGTAGAATATTGATCGTTTGTGTGAGTTGGTTCTGACCACAGCTCTCAGTCACAGTAAAGGAGCAGACTTAAGTTGACGCTGGTGCAATGAGAACAGCGTCTTTACCTGGAGACCACTGTGGATCAGTCATTGGTGTGGGTGACTCTAGCCTTTGACTTTTGTCCTTTGCAGCAGAATTCTTTCTTGATTTAACTGCTCCTCAGCGTTCTCCACCAGAGGGAGGACACGGGAAAACTAGGATTCACGTGCCCTTCCCAGAGAGTCTAATCCGGGAAAACTGGCGCTAATGAACTAATGCTCTGGACTTCACCTCAGTTCTATGATCCGGGGGCGGAGTGGGTAGGGCTACTGTAGAGATGTTACTGACAATGGTGAACCATGGCTCATCAGTTCCTTTGGAAATTAAGTTGTAATAAGAGATACTGTGCTTAAAAGAGGTTATTTTAAAAGCAAAACTGCAGATGGGAAATCCAGCAAGCATGTTATTAAGCATACGATGGCAGACACATGCTCACGTAGCAGATATATGAAGTGCAAGCTATTCATGCCTGAAGTCCACAGACCCCTTCCTGGGTACCTCCAACTCCCTTCCACCCCAGACTTCACCTTCGCCCTCCGTGCCAGAGGGAAGCTCCCCTAAAGTGAGAAAGAAAGAAACTGTGAACCCTTCTGGGAAAATAGCAACTGTTTCTCCCTCTCCCAGGGGACTCCAGATCTCTAGAGCCTTTGTTGTGAGTCAGGTGCCATGGTTGTAAACTTTTCTCCATCCCTCTTCACTTTTCAAAGGCGTGGAGCAGCTCCATGGTTGCAGCAGCCTGGCGAGGACTTGTGAGCGTCAGGGTCCCTTCCTGGCCTCTCGGGACTGCTCGTTCGGTCCCGCGGCGGCGGCGGAGTCAGAGCAGCTTCCAGCGACCCCTGTCGGGTGTTACAGGCAGCCGCTGGGCTCGGCCGCCCCCAGCCTGGCTGGGCCGCCAGAAGAAAGGGGCTGAACCGCGATCGCCCAGCTCAGGCTCCTCCCGGTGGCGTGTCTGCGCCTCGGGGTGGGGGTGTGGTGGG
>LZPO01066582.1:4211-15789 GCA_001675575.1 Neotoma lepida
GGATGTAGGATGCAATCCAGTTATTCACAACCCAAGAGTCTTTGAGTCACAACATAATCCCTTCACGAGCATGCAATGGTTACGAGGAGCAGACAACATAAAATGCAGCTCTGAAACACAGCTTTCCTAAAGATGGTGATTAGAAACATCCATTGCTTTAAGCTAATGCTTTACCAAAATACAGCAAGCAATGTTCAATGGTTAATAAGAACCAGTGAAGCTGTGAAGCCAGACACATGACACATAGCACATTCATTGAAAGGCTAAGAAGAAACTAGGAAAGAATAAGACAGATAGCAGTAAACTTAAGGGTAGGGTTCAGAGTTAGGCGTTGTCCAACAGGAAGGGTGGAATGAACATCTCACAGAATATAATGGTGATAAAGAATGGAAAATTGAAGGATTAAAGAGAAGAGAGAGAGATGTTGGGGCTGAAGGTATGGCTCAGCAGTTCAGAGAACCAAACTGTTTTTTCAGAGGATACAAGTTTGGTTCCCCACACTGATGTCCAGTGGCTCACAGCCACTTGTAACTCCAGCTCCAGGGCATCTGACACCTCTGCCCTCTGTGAGCACCTGCACTCACATGCACATACCTACACAAAAACACAAATGCATGGAAATTTTAGAAATTAATCTACAAAAAANAGAGAGATGGCAAGATGGAAGCCGAGTAAAAATAAAACAATGTAAAACAAATATGAGGATGGAAAATGAGCATCACAAAGATGGCGATGCAATATGAAATGGAGGCCGTGCAGTGGGTAGCAGAGCAANGCTTCCAGTGCGTGAGCAGTCTTCACATAATGAGCCAAAATANGTGNATCAGCTGGACTCAGAGGGCCCAGTTTGTAGCTTCCGATACTATTTTGAGCCCATTATTAGAAACAAGCTGGACANTTAAGAAAAGGTTGTAACTAAAACCTTCCTTATTTAAATTAATGCACCATGCCTTCANTGTGGCAGAACCCAGCAAGAGTTCACTGTTCCCTAACTCCTGACAGATGCCTCTCTTCAACATGTGAAAGCATCCCGAAGCATCCTTGTCAAGCTGGGAGCATCAGCTTAATGTGCACAGTCAGCTTGCTAATGATGCAACTTCAGGATATTTATGCCTTTCCTCTGGGATGCAGTAAAGTTGACAAGGAGCTCATTTCAGAAGAAGCAATAAAGTAAATATAGATATATTTATACATCATACTATATATAAAATATGAGACATGATTGAAAATATTTAGATTATTTATCTTACAGTATTCTAGAAAAAATATTTTCTATTTTATTTTCATGTATGTGCACTTTATGTGTTTTATTTTGTGTTTGCCTGTATGTACATATGTGAGAATGGGATGTCAGATCTCCTGGAAGTGGAGTTACAGATGGTTGTGAGCCACCATGTGGGTGCTGGGACCTGAAGCCAGATCCTCTGCAAGAGCAAGAAATGCTCATAACTGCTNAGTTGTTTTGTTTTTTAGCCTATCATCTCAAGTAGAACTAATAATTTTGTGTTCATCTGATCTTAAAAACCTTTAAGCTGTATGAAGTTGGACTTTATCCCAGTCACTGGCCAAGGTCATTTTCTAGACTTTAATTTCATGTACAATGAGAAAAGTAATGGAAAACTAACTGATCTATAGTCTCATGACTATGAACACAAACTGGAGTTCAGATCATCTAGCTAACTTCAATCCAAACAGTTATTTTAAAATAGTAGCCTCAAACTCAACCAGTATTTTTGTAAGTAGCTCAAAGTTTAAAAATTTGTTTCCCAAACCCATTTTATATAGTCACACCCCNAACACCAAGTGATTACAGTGGCCCCCGAAAAAGGAAGCCACTTTGGGAACTATGCAGAGATATAAAATACAGCTGATGGACCTGCAGGTGATGGTCACCCAGGTCTCTAATGCTCCACTCCCTCTCAGGTAAGTTTATCTAGGCACAACGTGACTTGATTCTGGGCACAGTCCTCGGCCACATCTAGATTCTAGAGCACAAGATATCACTGATGGGTCAGGAGACAGAACATCAGCGCTGCTTGATCTAATACTGTGCCATGACAACACGAAGGTTCATAAACCAACTCCAGAGGAAATGGCTCTCACTCCTGCACAATCTAATACCCAGCCCCAAGGACAGCAAGATCAAGTGNTGGANGGTGTGAGAGAAAAACAAGATAATACAAAAGCAGACTGGCTTTCAGGAACTTATTGTATCCTGTTCTTTTCGTCTCTTCTCGGGGTTTCAATAACCTCCTAAGTGTAACAAAGTTATAGTCTGTCATAATAAAAAGCAAAAGTAACATGAGGTATAAAATAGTGATCCTGCTCCATTTTACCAGCTGGTNCCTCCTGAACATCTCCAAACAGCGGCAAACATCTCGAAGCTCTAATAATTCCATTTCTGCCAAGAAATGGCAAATATNAAGCAAATATGGGCAAATATGAAGATCATTAGCTAAGACTTAATAATCACTTATTTGTCTAAAAATGTTTCTTGGTCAACGTTTATTAAATTTCTACTGAATAAAGATGCAGAATGTGATCCCTAAAGGTTTACGATTTAGAAGAAAAAAGCGGGGGGGGGGGAGCCCTACACATAAGACACTAACACAGAATCATAGAGGCAAACCGGATGGTACATGATTAGAATCAACCCAGTCTCCCCAATCACAGTTTAATCCAGAGCTTCCCAGGTGGATTCAGAGAAGCACTAATGAGATATCCTAAGAAAAGCAATAAAACACCCTCGATCAAGTCACTCTGAGAAACAGTTAAGAGCCAAAATAAAAGACAGTTGAGCACCTGAAAGACAGAAAAATATGAAAGCCATATTAATGTAACAGTTTTCAAATGTATCTAACTTCATGTCCTTCTTCGCTCTTACAGTTAATATCTGTGACATCTACTTGGATGGATTAAATGACATGTCATTTGATTGAACATTTAGTCCTCGTGTTGCTGCAGATATTTATAAATACAGTTAAGATCTACAGAAGGCAAGACTAATANAAGATATTGTTCTGTTATCTGAGTAGGTCTTGTCCAAACAGCTGAAGGACCTTAATGGCAAAACTGAGGTTTGCCTAAGGAAGAAGAAATTTCACCCTCAAGATCACAGCATGAGTTCCTGCTGAAGATCACCCAGATACTGCCTGTCCTNCNGACTGTAGGCTTCTAGACTCTATGAGTACATACACCAATCCTTAGACATAAACAAGTCAGATATTCATTTGTTTATAGATATAGAATGATATCTGTAACATGCATAATCAATTTATCACACTGCATAAATACTTTTTAAAATAAAGTATAAATATAAAGGTAAGAATTTATNTTTAACANAAATATTATATTTTAAATGAATAAATGNATGAGTATGAAGGTATATATACATCTACATATGTGTATATATATCTTAGATACATATATTTTATATCTATGCATCAACTGCTTCTGTTCTTCTCTGATAAAACATATCAATGAACTAGTATTTGACACAACCTTCTTTAGGAACTACCAGAAATTCCCATCTTCTACGACNAGGGAATACTATCTTCCACAGCCACCTTTATAAGCAGACACAGGGAGCTATGTGCCTAAACTTCACTGTTCAATGGATATGATAAGAGTAAGTTTTACTTGTAGTTATGTTCAGAATCTTTTCTAACATCTCCCACACTCAAAAACTGCTAACATCCTGAACACAGCCTCGCTATGAACTGAAAATGCTATCCAATAATAGTTCTCTATGGGATTTGCCTGGGTATATCAATTAGCACAGAGACAAAGCCCTTTGCCCAGGCTAAGATGATGGGTTAAAAAATCCCTATTTTCCTGGACAGTGGTGGATAAAGGCAGTATTAGGGTTTAAAATCCTTTATTGCTCTAGGGGAAGGACAAAGCCCACATACCTATTCCATACTTCCCAAAGGTAAAGCAATGCAGAAAAGTAAATTCGCACCCTTTCAAATACCATGCCAAACCTGAACCACCTCTGCTTACACAAGCCAATAAACCAACAGTATTATTTAAGATGATCCAAGATGGGCTTCTCTTGAGCATGAACACATGTTTGTCAAGCTATATTTGCATCCTAACGGGTNAAAGGCAGCCCAGAAGAGCAAAATCTGAGTGTATACAAATATAAGAAAGTCTTTCTTAGGGAGATGGACTGGGCAGGCCAGCAGAAGTACTCTGTGTGAGCCAGTGTAGGTCTTATGTTTCCCAGTTCTTGTAAGTACACAGGTGATGTTTGTGTATCCATGTTCTTTAAACATTGACAACCCCAGGAATCCATGCTCTTTAAACATTTAAGAGACTCTGATGAACGCTATGTCCACTGGTATGAAGAAATACTTCCATGAGCTCAGTTTAGCTTCTAATTACAAAAGATTTNAACTATATATCTAGGTATAAAGATCAATGGATCGCAGTATAAAAACCCTGTTCTACATTGTGCCAAGTTTCAACGAATTACAGTCACTTGTGAAAATCATTTACCCCCAGGGATGGAAACTTCTTCCACATGATTCAGATATGCACAGTCAGCAGGAGTTTACGTACTAAGTTCCACCACTGAACTATGAGTACTCAGAATTCCATTATATCACCTGAGCAGTAAGTAGAGGCAGGAATGGGCNTCCAGATTCTGCCCAGAGCCTCTAGGAGGTGCTTCTGGGCAGTGAACCTGGAAGGAAGGGGGCCTTCTAAAGTTGAAAGGTTTAAAAAAAAAAAAAGGTTGGAGAATTTGGGAGGTGGGAACCAAGTGGAACAAGTCTTTCACTTTTTTATGAAACTAGTAACAGGCTGGAGGGGGGTAAAGTGGAAGGTGAGAGACGGTAAGTGCCCAGCGATGCTGTCGGAGCAGGAAGAGGGAGGCATGCACACAGCAACATGCCCATTCCTCATCACAAGCTTAGCTCTAGGCATGGTCACAAAAGAAAAACCACACTGTTGCCATCGTTCCTGTTAACAATAGTAAATGAAAACAACTATTTGAACCAGATGTGACGGTGCATGCCTTTAATTCCAGCACTCCGGAGGCAGAGCCAGGCACATCTCTGAGTTTGAGGTCAGCCTGGTCTACATAGTGAGTTCCAAGAGAGCCAGGGCTATACAGAGAAACCCTGTCTAAAAAAATCTAAAATCAAACAAACAAATGTTTTATCAGCTAACATAGTTTAAAATTTACTTGCCAACATATCACCCTAGTCAGTGAGAACACTGGGCCGAGGAAGACAGACAAAAAGATGCAGGGCCTAGTTAGCTTCAACTGTCAGCTTCTCATATCCTAGCTATGTGAGAAGGGAATTTCAACTGAGGAAGTCATAGATCAGACTGGCCTGTAAGCATGTCAGTGAGGTACTATTTTGTTTGTTAACTGACATTGTAAGGCCTAGCCCATTGTGGGAAGCACCATTCTCTCTGAAAGTTGCCCTGGGTTACATACATGTGTAACTGCAAGTAAACCACCAAACAGCATTCTCTAAGGCAGCAGTTCTCAACCTATGGGTCGTGANCCCCTCAGGGGTCAAACTACCCTTTCACAGGGGTCACATATCAGACATCCTGCATATCAGATATTTACATTACAAGCATGACAGTAGTAAAATTACAGTTATGAAGTAGTAACAAAATAATTTTACAACTGGGGGCTACCACAATANAAACTGTGTTGAAGGATCACAGCATTAGAAAGGCTGAGAACCACTCCTCTAGGATGTCTACTTCAAGTTGCTGCCTGAGTCCTTGTCTTGAATTCCTTCAATGATGGATGCAATCTGTAAACTGAAATAAATCCTTGCCTGCCTGTGGTGGTTGCAATAAGAATGCATTCCATAGGTTCACATATTTGACCAGTTGGCCCCCAGTTGGTGGAACTGTTTGAGAAGGATAAAGAGGAGTCCTTGTTGGAGGAGGCGTGGCCTGGGAGGTAGACTAATGCTTTCCCCTGTGTCCTCTCTGCTTCCTCTTGTGTATCTAGAAGTGAGCTCTCAGCTGTTCTCACCATTGGGCCTCTGCTTTGTCATCATAGACTCCAACCCTCTGAAATCATAAGTCTATTAAAGGCTTTCTTTTAGGAGTTGCTTTGATTGTGGTATTTTATCACAGCAGTAAAACAGAAATTAATACACTTCCCTAAGTTGCTTTTGTTCAATGTCTTTCAACATGGCAACAGAAAGGAAACTATATTTGCAACATATTTAATGCAAATCAAATGCTGACATCCTTTCCTTAACTGACCTTAAGAATACAGATAATATATTTATATTATATTATTGTTATATTATAAATATATAGTTGGAGGATCAATATTGTCCTCAAATAAAAGAAAACAAAGTTGATTTCATGGCTCATACAAAGCCATGAAAGTATTAACTGCTTGTAATCTGGTAACGTAATACTGACTAATATATTACTGTATATAAACATTACATCAGTATATTAATCAATCCATCTGCTTCAATGTTCAATTTGCTAAAGTCAGGAAGAAAATTGAAGAAAGGATTTAGTTTATCCTATATTTTAATGTAAATATTCTTTTTAAAATTTGTAGGCCACATATGTATTTGACTAGTTTCTTTAGTTGGATTGTATAAATTTAGTATCTCAGTCCAAATCACTCCAGACTGGAATAAGATACAGGATGTCAGGCATACAGGAGTCTGAGCTGGGATGTCAGAACATCTGAGTAACAGGGATTTCTCCAGTGTGAACACTGTCCAGAATGGGAACAAGGTCACATGCAAGATGTTGTCGTGTGTTTAATGATATTTATTGCAGTTGAGACATTAAGATGACATCCTTTGCTTGCCCCAAAATGACCACAATACATAAAGTAGAAGACAGTGTACATTTTACCATCAGATTCTGTAGCAGCCTCTTGTAGATATGAAATTTTGTATTCTGAAATAATTTAGGAAAGCTGTAGGAGGAAAAGACAGGAATGATTTAAATCTAAGTTTCTGAAAACAGCATTTGTGAGGAAACACTGTGCCGGAGTCCAAGTGCAGAAGATCCAGTAGGGTTGGTTTAGCCAGAATTCCTCTTATGCCTGGTATCTTAGACATTTTCCAGCCACTGGCCAGGGAATAAATTCCCACTTGCTCATGCTACACTCAGAGTTGAGCCAATTGCCTGTCTTCTCTGCTACCAGACTCCACACAGTAATATCTGTACCTGTCTCAGTGGACCTGGGAAAGTCTCTTACCACACTTTATTTTTATTTAACATATACTAGGGACTGTGAAGGCATATAGGAACTAAACATCTTAGATGGGTCCAACTGTAGAAGCAGACAGGCTCCAGCAGCAGGNAGCAGAGGAAATGTATGTGTAAGGGTGCCTGCCTCTAATTCAAACAGAGTTTCCTAAGATGATACCATAGATCTTATCCTGAGAAAGGGAAAGATACTTATAAAGCAGGGTCTGGACTCTCTCTCTCTCTCTCTCTCTCTCTCTCTCTCTCTCTCTCTCTCTCTCACACACACACACACACACACACACACACACACACATTTATGTGGGTAGCTTGGAGGAATGGAATTCTAGAGAGGCTGGACCCTACCGTGAGAGAGCATGACCTATCCTTAATGCAGACAGTAGCTAGCAGAGCTGAACCCCAAGCTGAGAATGCAAATATGGTATGTGAGAGACTGGAAGAGCAGAGAAGCTGGTTGTGAAANGGAGATCCCCAAACCACATGGTATCAAAGACCTTACAGAATTTGAAGCTGTGAAGTGACATAATCAAACCCTACCTCAATAATATCATCTTGCAAGCAGAGTGGGAAGGTGGAAGTCTCACAGTCTGGGAAAGCGCTCCAAATAACTGAACTAAAAGAACTTATATGCATATCAAAGAGGCAAGTGAATTAAAATGTACTGGTGGAAATTACATGTGGTAACATTTATTGCATGTGTGTAACATATTAGAAACTATACCAAGAACTTTCTGATGCATGGACTCAGTGAGTGTNTACAATAATTTTATGATATCATAACTCTGGTGAGGTTCAAATGAATGTGTGACTTATCCAATCTGGTAAACTTTAAGTGAGAGAATTTGTGTTATTAGGAGGAACACAGGGAGAAATCTAGAACACTTCTGATGATTCTAGGTGGAAAGCAAAGTCGGTGGCAGTAGTCACAGTTACTGAGACAGGGTACACAGTGGAAGAGCTGCTATGGCCGAGGCTATTGCTTGCGACTGAGAGAAGATGGAGTTGGTTTTGAATAGCCTGCATCAAAGTTGCTTTGTCTTCCAAAGGACAGCTTCGGCAGACCAGCCTGAACACGGGCGAAGTTCCTGCTTTAAGTCATGCATCTGCACCACACAGGCAGAGTAACTGCTGCCAAGTCAATATTCCCCAATCAAGGCAAAACAGACCTTCTGACTCCATACCTTCCCTTAAAACGTCATCTTCAATATGTTCCAAGGAGGTAGAACACTCTAGGGGCAATAACTTAAATCCTCTTATTGGTACTGTAGCCATTTCTTTTCTTCTTGTTGTAACAAAATATTCAATAAGAAAACTTAAGAATGGTTTACTCTGGCACACGGTTTGAGCATGGAGTCCATCAAGGTGGGAAGGCACAGCAACGGAAGCATGTGCCATTGTTTCATTGCACACACACAGAGAGCAGGGAGAGATGAGTGCTGATGCTTAGCTCTCTTCTTTTTTATTCAGTCCAGGACCCCAGTCCATGGGATGGTGCCACCCACAACGAAGGTGTATCTCCCATCATCAGCTAAAATTTTTTGGAAAATACTATCATAGACACGTCCTGAGATGTGCTTCCATGATTTTAAATCCAGTCCCATTGACAATGAAGATTAATTAAGGTAAATCCCCAATGGTATGGTTCATTGGTAATAATATATTTTATGACTTTTTTAAATGACTTAAGATATTCAGTTATAAGTGCTGTGGAATATCTTTCTGTATGATGTGAATATGTGTTGCTCTGATTAGTTGATAAATAAAGCTGCATTGGCCTATGGCAGGGCAGGATGGAGCCAGGTGGGAAATCCAAGGTGGGGAGGAGAAAGGAGAGGGAGGAGATGCTGTGAGCCACCAGCAGGAGAAGCAAGAGGTGAAAATACCAACAAGCCACGGACACGTGGCAACTTCCAGATTAATAGAAATGGGTTAATTTAAGATATAAGAGTTAGCTAGCAAGAAGCTTGAGCCATAGGCCATCCAGTTCATAACTGATATAAGCCTCTGTGTGTTTACTTTGGTCTGAGTGGCTGCAGGACAAGGCAGAACACAGGAAAACTTCCGACTACATATACGTATATACATGAATTTATTGTTGATAAAACGATACTTCACAACTTCTTATACAGCAAATAAATGTAGTTTATGCAGCTCTTCCCCTTCCACTCTAAATGTTACAGTAAATAAAGACGGGGTAAGTAGTGACCACCCATTAGGCAAATCCAGCAAGCTATGCAGGTTATAACCATGACTGGAGATCCCATGTCCCCTGAGAGAAGAGCCACAAGAAGGGCACNTCGCTTCTGTGATACTCTTTTCCAAAGCACAAGACCCNAGTTTATTGTGAAAATCAACAGACAAGTCCGAACTTGGAGCTACTATCAAGTAGTTTGTCCAGCATTGCTTGAGACTTACAATTTCATAAGAAAAATGGAACTGCAGAAGACATGACAACAATGTAATACAGTGGTCTAGACTGGATTTTTAGAGAAAGGTGGGTATTAGTGGAAAAACTGGGGGAAATATAAATATCTNTACTTTGGTTATTAGTAAAGAAAACCATTATTATTCAAATAAAAATATGTAAGATTCATATAACCTTTTCCTTAGGAAATAGGAACATGATTTACAAACAGCCACATAATTTATCTTATTCAAAATTCATAATAATGTTGTAAAAAGGGCATGGATATTTACATTTTACAGACTATATATACACACACATATATATGTGTATACATATATATTATATATGTGTATATAATACATATCTGGCCTGTTACAATTTGAGATTCACTAACAACAGACAGTTAGTAGGTACTAGAACTTTTACACCATCAAAATTCCTCCAGGAAGTCTCTTAACATCTATTAGATATCCTGGTTTCTTTTGCCTCACTTTTTAGTCTTGCACCTGCCCTACAGCCAACAGAGTTACAGACTCATGGGAACAGAGGACATCTTGAGAGCCTGTGTTACGGATCGTTGTGGTCTCCCCTTTACAGACAGTGACTTAGGTGAGGCAGCTCCTGCTTACCTCTGCTCTCAACACACCTTTTTTCTCTAGCCAGGTTATCTCATTAACATGCTTCTCAAAGTTTATTCATTTGTTTTCTTTCATGGTACAAAGTAATCCCTCCACCAGTCAACAAAGACAAGTCAATTCAGCTTCTAAAGAAGTATCTGATGAGACTGGAAACCAAGCTGGAGTCCCCCACTTAAGTACCAAGTTAGAGAAAAACAATTTCTAGGTCTGGCCACTAGTTAACGGGATTACTTAAGTATAAGAAGTCTCCTTTATGTTACTTGTCTTTACTAATCTGCAGAGACCATCAATAGTGCTCATTAGATATGGGGTTAAAAACAAAGACCCTTTAATGTTTTCCAAGGTTCTCATTCTTATTTCTGAACTAAAGGCAAGTAGTATCTATTCTAGTTCTAGCTATTTAACTTGCCAGTGAAGGCTGCATCACTCTGAATAAAAAAATTAATGAATCTTTGATAAAGTGTTAGTGCAAATAAGATCTCAAAGCAACAAAAAGATTAATATTTTCTAATTTTAACATCATTCTCAGAAGTAAAGAAAGCTGTAAAAATCATATAGAAGGAACCACCTACAACAGTTATTTTAAACCACTCCAACTGTCCTTTTTTTTAGTCTACAGAAGTGGAAAACCTTAAGGTTATACTGCATATTCTCTTCCATATATGAAATACAAAGAACAGTGGTCACCCTCTCAGAAATATTGATTAATGAATGCACTTCCATTGGGAGAACAGGAGTTGAGATCCTTGGAGGGCTTGCACTCCCAGACAGCTCATTTAGAATCTGCAATAGCAGACAATCACCAACTCATTTCCAGAGCTTCACAGTCGTTAGACATAGTTGAGAGATCATGCAGCCAAGCACCAATAATCCCCAACCTTTCCAGAGAAACAGTCCAGAATTAGCACCAATAATATGCAATGCACACTGGGCAGTGCATAATTAGTACACTAACTCCATTCAATTGCTATCTCCTGTTGACAGATGACGTTGAGGCACCATGAACACTTGCCTGAAATGACACTGTTCATATGTGGCTGAATTGGAAGCCTGTTGCAGGTCTTTCTAATGCTGAAGACTGTTGTTTTCATTTATTTCAGAATTCCTCCAACCTCACAACTGACATCTGTTTCCTTGACTCATCTCATGCTCTTACAAAGCCATATCAGAAGCAGAAATACCAGTTTCAGTGCTGTGTGTTAGCTATTCATTTACATAAGAAATATGAATCTTATTCATGGCAATTTACAAAATAAGATATAAAACTAGTAGCAACAGTCAGAGAAGGCACTAGACAGAGAAGGAAAAAAAA
>LZPO01066582.1:34227-45220 GCA_001675575.1 Neotoma lepida
CCCGCCTGCCTTGCCAGCCCCCTCCCTGTGCTCCTCTCCCAGGCTGTGGCTGCCGCCGGCCACCTATCGCCTTTGCAAATATGAGAGCTTAGGGGGAGACACTAGGACCCCGGGCGTGCATCTTCCTACACGCCCTCCGGCAGGAGCCGGCAGCCTAGAAGAAGACCCTCTGTCGGAGGCGAGCTCCGGGAGTGGAGGCCACCAAGTGCATGGTGAGAAAGGAACCTGGTCATTGTTGGCGAAACTCATGTTTCCTGGAGCGTGGCTCGAAGCGGGCGAGTCCCTTCCACCTTGCACCAGCTAACCAGCCACCCCTTGCTGGTCCCTATGTCAGAGCTTATACGGATGATAGAGGAGGGTGTCCTGTGGTTGCCAGCTCCTGGCAGGCCTTCTCTGCTGGAACTCAGTGCACACTGGAGAGGGAAGGGCCTAGGTCCATGCTGACCTGACTCACCTTTGAGCGAAGTCTTCAATTTGTCATCGCTGCTGGTGGCACTGTCGCCTCTGGCTCTACTGGAGCTCCTAAAAGGGCATNCACTTGNCTGTGTCTAGTTCAATTTCAGCATCTGAAGGCCAGCAGCTGAAAGGACTCAAAGAAAGGCTCCCGAGAAGCCAACTGGGCAAACCTGCCTTAAGGCAGGACCTGTCACCATTCTTGACAGAGAAGCTTGCTACAGTTAAGAGCTTTTTTTCTTCCCAAGAGCTGTACCCCATCATAAGCATTCTAATGTCCATCCATCATCTGCCATGGCGATTTTAAGTACTGGTTGAAGAGATACCTTTGGGCTTTATTTCTTCTCAGATTTCAACAAAGATAAACAATTAGTTGTTACNTNGTANTGTGTGTGTGTGCAATAGTTACCACCACANCTGATTTCCAGCTAAACGGCTCCTACACCATTTAATACTACAGGATATTAGGGATTTTTTTGTCTATCTTTTCTCCAATATGTACTTAAACTCTTCTCAGCAAGTCTCCATTCCTGAAAGCATCAGTCACAAATATGTCCCAACATTTTCCTCTAATTTGTTGAGATAGTACTTATATACTGGTGAAATCTCCACCACCAACACAAAATAGTCAGTTGTAATAGGAGTGTTTGCCCTAGTTGATAGGAATTGAAAACTNGATACAGAACTATTCCTTGGGNGTCANTATGGTGAGCAAAAACTCAAAATACAGCACTCTACAAGTAGCAAATACATGAAAGGTTCTTTCAANGTCCAGAATATACTGAGTTATTTGGTGAGAGACTAAAAATACACTGCTTCACTAATCTTCATGTGAACATACCAAGCTCATAAACAAAGCAAGATAAATGTTGTCTAAATTCTGGTTCTCACAGACTAAGTTTCNCTTAGCTGGCAACAATGGTTGGAAAGANAGGCGTAACATAGTTGCTAGGCTATTTGTAATCACAGCTCTTTGAGGCAAGCCCCTCAGAGGCAGCAGTAGCTGTAAATGCTTGTCTTCTGTGAACTATTTTACCACATGGATCCAAAGCAAGTCCACTACGTTGAAGATATGGTAACCCCATTGTTTCCCTGCATTTTTTAAAACAATGGTTGACAAAAGAGCACATGTGTAGTATAGCGGTGATCATAGAAATGATATTTACATTTGTCACAAGTTTAGTCATTTGACTCCTTTTCACAAATGACTTTTGGAAAAAAATGCAACGAATTAAAGTTTAACAAGAATATATCATTACCCCGTTATTTGCAGCTTCACAGCCTATGTTTCCAGTTACCTGCAGTAAACTGAAGTATGAAAATATTAGATGGAAAATTCCAGAAATGAACAATTCGGAAGTTTTAAATTCCCTACTGTACTAGACGGCATGATGAACTCTGTGCTATTCTACTCTGGCCTAACCANGATGTGAATCACTCTTATGCCCAGAGAATCCTCCTGCTATATGCAATTCTCATCATAGATCAACAGTGTCTTGTATTGGGAAAAGGAGAATTGATGCAGAGTTCAGAGCTACCTGTGGTTTCAGGAATCCACTGGAAAGCTTGGAACATATGCTTCGAGGAAGGCAGTGGGGAAATGATGTATTTTGTTTAATCCTTGAAGCTTCCTTTTTTCATTTTGAACAGATGAATATAAAATAGTGTTATTTTAAAGCAGGTGAAACAAAGATGAAATACATGAAATTCATTATTTTTGCTAAGTATTGACTAAAATGAAAAGAAACGGAAATAGAAATAAATCAAAAGAACTACTGTTAACTAAACCTTGACCATATGGACAAACAGTAATAGACTCAGATTTGGAAGACCTGGAATCCAGACTTGGAGTAGGAAAAGCTCATAAGAAAAATCCANTTCTTACCACAGGAGATCAAGAAATGCTTTGGAGCAGGAAACAGAGAACAAGACATTGGACGGATGTGTTTAAAGGCATTCTATGGCTGTGACATGCCAGCCATTCCAAACACACCATCCCAAAGCCTAAAAGAAAACAACAGATCTGATTCTGTAAATACTGAACAAGGATAAATTTTTGTTTTAGGTCAGGTGACACAGCTGATTCCATATTCAAAACAGAAATTAAGTTGAATTCTGGGAATTCAGCATGTGACACATTCACCTGTACTCTCATAGGATGTTGACATATAATTGTCTTAAATGTTTCCTNTCCCCTCCATACAGAGACTGGACGATTCTTCACTGGAAAANAGAACAATCTAAGGTCACTGAGAACTACATAGACCAGTAGCTGGGGTATTGCCAACAAAACAGCATGACTTCTATTCTCTTTCAGTCTGAGAAGTTAAAGGGTGCACATGGTGGGCAGTGCTCTACCACTGAGCTACACGGCCACTCCTTATGATTTCTGTGAATCATCCACCATTAAACAGATTCATCAATCTCAAGTATCAAAGGAGCTATTTAATGGATAATTAAGTTGTCCATTCNAANGTATGAATGGACCATTTCTCATTCTGATAATGGCAAAGTAGGTTATATAACTCTCCTGTATATAAAAATTATATTTCCTGGTCTACATATAACAGTTATTAAAGTGTTCAGAGTAACAACAAAATTGGGAGGAAATGAGAATTGTGTCACCCACAGAAAAAGAAACTCTTTTGAGTGAATTTCAGTCTTCATAACTTGAAGTATCGGACAATAAACATTTCTGCACTAGCCAGATAGTAGAAACTGAGAAGAAAATTACAGGGGAAAAAATGGATCACAGTGGAGAAATTTACAATCTATACATAATCTGTGCTAAAAGAGCAGGCTGATCTCTTAAATTGTGGAAATGTGTGCTGACTTTCAATAATACCAGAAAAAAAAGATAACCAGAAAGGTAAAGAGCTAAGGGGAAAGTGAGTGGTTTGAAGCATAAGTTACAGCAAGCTGGGCTGGAGATGTGGTTTGGTGGGTAAGAGCANTGGCTGCTCTTCCAGAGGGCCCAGGTCCAATTCCCAGCACTCACATGGCAGCTCACAACTGTCTGTAACTTCAGTTCCAGGGGACCTGANACCCTCACCCAGACAGACATGCATGCAGGCAAACCACNAATACACACAAAGTAAGTAAAAAGTTAAACCAAGTTAAATGTGTGTTTGAATGAAGGAATTAAGAAATAAGTTTGTATGAGAAATATAACAATTTGAATCTCTTCAGCTAATCATTGGTAACATCTAGCATATAATTTAAAAAATTGCTAGATATGTAACATGATAAAAGGTGAATTGGAGCTGATAATAAAATTACACAAACTAATTCCAAGATGATTCATAGCTTGATACTGATGAAGAAAGATTTAAAACAGAAAATNTAAGTGTTTAAATAATTAGAAGGAAAGTAGTTATAATGAGAATAACGCTGGGGACTCCTACCAGAGAACTGGAAAATACTTAAAAGAATTATTGAGATTTTAGGAGTGGTAACAAATCATCTGAATTTTAGAAGTTACATGAAAAGGACTCAAGAAGACTGCAGTTTACAGAAAGAAGGGCAGGTGGACTTAACATCAGGTCTAGTATCCAATGCCTAAGACAGAGCTCAGTAACCTTCACCTCCTCATGTTCGTGTCTGAGTTTCCCTCCTACACTTAATCATGCCTGGTCTAGGTGAAAACCAGAACATGATGGACGTGCAGGTCATAAAGGCAGGACAGATGATGTCTTCTTTCCTTTATTTGCTCATTCTGGAGAAAGGACACTCAAGCAGACACATGCAAACTCCTAGAAAGAGGACACGGTGCTCTAGCCACGTAAGTGAGCTACCACAGGAGTAGATTCCAAACTCTAATCAAGCCTAAGGTGACTTCAGCCCCAGCAAGCATCTGACTACAAATTCACAGAACTGAGTCAAAATAATTCAAATGAGATAGTTGATCATTCGAGGTAAGTTGCAATTCTGCATACAGGAAAATCGTAAGAGATGAATGAATACTGCTGCTTCAAAGCAGTAGATTTTGGATTAATTTTTATTCAACAATAAAGAACTAATAAAATATAGTTATTATCTAACCCAGGAAACAAAAAGAGAAACCACTGAAAGAGTAAGCAAGAAAGGACAATACCATTATTTCTTGCTTGNGAATGAGACTCTTGAAGAAATAGGAGAGAGACTAGGGCGGAAAACTTACTTGGAAAAACTATAGGCTGAAATTTCCTTCGGATTTAGTGAAATAACGTTAGTTATAGATCCAAGAATCTCAACAAACTAAACAGTAAGTAGAAATAACACCATCTGTGTCAAACATTTGAAATCAAGAGATGTTTTTGTTAAGTTTTGGATGTATCCATATTTCACATGTAGGGAAGAAATGACACAAAAACACATTGCTGCTCATCAAAAATAAGGTAGCCTTTTTAAAAATTCAGTTCTAATTTGTGCTGCCCATATATTCTCGGATGTGTGGCCTTCTACTGCAGCGTGGTCAGTTTGCCAGGGGCTACACTTTATATATATACATATATATATATATATATATCTTATTTTATGTGTATCAATTTTTGTCTGCATGTATACGATGTCCATAGAGGTAAGTAGAGAGCATTAAATCCCCTGGGACTAGAGGTAAAGACAGCTGTGAGCAGACATGGAGTACTAAGCAACTGAAATCTGGTCCTCTGGAAGAGCAGCAAGTGCTATTAACCATCGAGCCATCTCTCCAGTCCTGAGGAGCTAGCTGCACTCTTAAAAACTGACTCTCCTTTGTTGTGGAATATTAGTTGAAGATGTGTTACCTTTGTTTATGCTGTGGAACATTTGTTTAATGATGCAAAGATGTGTTGTATTCTTTTATGTTAAGTTTGTTTAACTCTGTGAGTCTGTGTTACTTGGCCTGTCTAAAACACCTGATTGGTCTACTAAAGAGCTGACCAGCCAATAGCAAGGCAGAAGAAAGGATAGATGGGGCTGGCAAGCAGAGAGAATAAATAGGAGGAGAAATCTGGGAAGAAAGGATCTAGGAGCGAGAGGAAGAAGACTGCAGGGGCCAACCATCCAGCTACACAGCAAGCCACAGAGTAAGAAGTAAAGGAAAATACACAGAAATAGAAAAAGATAAAAGCCCAGAGGCAAAAAGATGGAAAATTTAAGTTAAGGAAAGCTGGCTAGAAACAAGCCAAGCTAAGGCCAGACATTCATAAGTAAGAATAAATCTCTGTGTATTTATTTGGGAGCTGGGTGGTGCCCCCCCCAAAGAACTAAGAGTAAAGAGGAAAAACAACTACACTCCTTCTCCCAGCAGCTATCAATTGCCAATGGTTCTTCAGCTAAGGGTGGGACTTTGCTCTAACCTCCTTCCCCCATGATGGGATTTGATCTCGCTTGAGCTGTTGTGCTGTCACAACTACTGTAAGGTTCTGTGTTCAGTTCTCCCACTATGTCCAGTAGACAGTTCCCTTGTAGACAACCGCTGCCCTTGGCTATTACAATTTTTGCTCTCCTACTTCTTCTGCAATGATTCTTGATCCTGGAGAAGAGTGTGTGATACAGATGCCCCATGTAGGGCTAAGCATTCCACAGTCCCTTATTCTCTGAAACTTGGCCAGTTGTGGGTCTCTGTGCCAGTCACTATCTACTGCAAATGGAAACTTCTCTGATGAGTGCTGAGATATATAGGAATAATGAAAGGTTATTGGGAGATGGTTTAATACTGTATCCATTTAGCACAATAATGGCAGTAGGTCTCCCCTAGGGCCTATGGCTTGTCTATGTCCAGGTTCTTGGCCTGATAATGATGCCAGTATCAGTGTGGGTTTCATCTTGTGGAGTGGGACCTAGAGCAGAAAGTGGATGATTGCCCACATAATGTCTGTGCCACTTTTGTACCCAAAACTGGGTGTGTAGGGAAGGGAGGGTGAACCTGGGAGGAGTTAGCGTCAGGAGTAAATATGATCAAAACACATTGTACAAAATTCTCAAAGAACTAATAAAAACTATGGCCCAAAACTAATGAACTTGCTATTGTGATTTAACTTAGAAGATACTTAACTGCTTAAATAGAAAAAAGAATTCTATACCTCACAAAATGTCTTTCNAAATTGAAATTCAGATATGAATAAGTTATGTATAAAAGAACTCATGGCTGGGGATTATCACTATAAGGGAATGTGGTTTTGCTAAAGGAAAATAAGCCAGATTAAAACCAAGCTACTCAGAAAAGAATGAAGAGCAGCAAAGTGAGCAAGAATGTTAGTATAAAAAGCTATCGGATTTATTTAGAGACAACACATAGTTTAAAACAAAAATTAAATTTTATGATTTATACTATACATAGGTATATAAGATGGCATGAATACTAGATATAATTCCTTGTATATAGTATTTGGGAAAGATATAAATTAATGCCACAGCATGCAGATTTATCCTTTGCAAGGACCATGGTGGGGTAGAGATCAAGTACAAAGGACTTGTGGAGTACACAATTTTTGTGGGGATTACAGGACTTTACATATTGATTAAAACCCTGAAATATGTGTGTACAATCTATTTACTTTGTTATATGCAGATTGTATAGCAATAGTAGCATTTAATCAATTGTACATCAATAATAACAGTTGGAGCATAGCCAATGCTCTAACTTAGGTAAATTCAAAAGGCAACAAATATTGGCAAGAAAAAAAGTTTAATTCTTCCAGATACTGAATTAATTCAGAATCCTAAACTTTATCACTGAGTTTGGCAAAGTCACAGGACACAAAATCTGTACAAAACAGTTCATTAGGGACTGGAGAGATGATTCAATGGTCAAGAGCTGCTCTTCCAGAGGACCCAACTTTTCCCAGCATCCACACCAAGAGGCTCTCAACCCCCTGTAACCGTCCAGCTCCGGGAATTCCTCTTCTGGAATTCTCAGGCAGCTACACACACAGCACACAAAGACACAAACACAGAACATATANACACACAAGTAAAAATAAAAGTTTAAAAATAAGTTACATTTCTACAACACTAAGGCAATAATAAATATAAATATCCCCTATACAATAGAATAAAAANCATAACAATGTGCTTATTCAAGTTTTCAATTTCTCTGTGCTTAAAACTATCAAGTATTGCTGANAGAAATTAAACAAGATACAAATAAATGGAAATGTGACAATATCACTAATGAGAAGATTGAATTTGGTAGCAAGCCTGTTTTCTCCCTTAGTGATGGAGGCTGATTTTAACAGGATTNTCCTGCATAAAATCAACTTTATCCTAAAATACGTTTTAAAAGTCCCACAAAACAATATTGTAAAAGAACAAAGCTGTCCCAATTCAACTTAAGACTTATTGTTAAGCAACAAAAATGAAGAAATCTAAAGGCAGAAAAAAATAGGCTAGTGAAAAAAATAGTTCTGAAGCATATACATGTAACTAATTTTTGAAATAATTTTAAGCATTAAGTGAACAAAATAATGTATTTTTCAATCAATTATAATACAGAAAAATGGTCCCCAACATATTCTTTGTATCACAAATAACATGGATCATAAATCCACAGTAACACTCCTGAAAGAGAATAATAAAGAATATCTTCTGGACCCAGTTGTAGCTTGGGATAACTCAGATATGACTTAATGAGCTCTCTATGCTCTAAAAGAAAATTATTTAAAAAATAGAATATAACAAATTTTAAAACTTCTTTACAGCAAGAGATATAATTAAGTGAAACAAAGCCACAAACTGGGAGTTAATGTTCTCAAGACAAATACTTGATGAAGATTACACATCAAGAATATGTAAAGTATATTTAGAAATTAATAAGAAAAAAGTTAACTATACTATGTAGGGAACAACAAAGAATATTGGAAGAATAAANCATTGTTTCAAAAATAAANGGGCTGGAAAGATGGCTCAGTAGTTAAGAGCACTAGATGCTCTTCCAGAGGACCTAGGTTCAATTCACACAATTCTCAGTNCCCACATGGTGNTCAACAACATCTGTGCTGCCAGTCCCAAGGGAGTCTACATCTGCTGCCTTCCGTGTGCACCAGCCCACATGTGGTACACAGACATTCATTACATCTTCTTCTGCCTTCTGTGTGCACCAGCCAACATATGGTACACAAATATACATTACATCTTCTTCTGCCTTCTATGTGTATCAGCCCACATATGGTACACAACATACATTACATCTTCTGCCTTCTGTGTGCACTGGCCCAGATGTGGTACACAGACATACATTACATCATCATCTGGCCTCCATGTACACCAGCCCACATCTGGTACACAGACATCTTCTGCTTTCCTTGTGCACCAGCCCACATGAGATACACAGACACACATGCATGCAAAACACCCATACACATAAAATACAAGTAAATCTCCAAAAAGAAAGTAACAAATACCAGGTTAAGGTTTTCCTAAACCCTTCAGAGAAATGAGGTCATAGGATCTACTGACCAACACAAGACATACAGAATCCACACGGACAAAATGGATTTAAAAATATGCTAAGGAAGCTATAAACTGAACCAGACTCTGATAAGACAGACTCTTCTGACAGTGATTTAAAAATAACTATGATGTTAAAAATTCTAATGGAAAAAGTGAAACTGTGAGATTAGTGGGCGATTTCAGCAGAGATGAGAATGAAGAGAATAAGAATTTCAAGGAGCAAAAACCCCAGCAGAGCTCAAAGGAAGAATGTCTTCAACCCACCCATCAGTAGATATGACACAGTTTCAGAAAGTCTCTGTGAACTTTCAAACAGGCAAGAGAAGCACTCAAAAGCAGCACTTCTCAACCTGTGGGGTGACCCCTTNGGGAGTCAAAGGACCCTTTCACNGGGGTCACCTGAGACCATCTGCCTGTCAGATGTTTGCATTATAGTTCATAAGAGTAGCAAAACTAGTTTTGTAGTAGCAATGAAAAATACGGTTGGGGGTCACTACATATGGACTGTATTAAGGAGTCACAGCACTAGGAAGGTTGAGAACCACTGCTCAAAGGCAAAAAGAAAAAAAAGGCACATAGGAGCTGTAGAATAATCTTAAATGTATCATTAAGATGCTATCTTTTGCCAGACAGTGGTNGTGCANGCCTTTAATCTCAGCACTCGGGAGGCAGAGGCAGGAGGATCTCTGAGTTCCAGGCCAGCCTGGTCTACAGAGTGAGTACCAGAANGTCTTTGCAAAGATTTATTTTTGTTTTGTTTTGTTTTCAGTTATGTGTACTATGTGTTGGTAGGGTGAGGTGAGCCTGTGAATGTAGTGCCCACAGGGTCCAGAAGAGGGTGTCAGTCCCCTTGGAGCTGGAGTTACAGGTGGTTGTGAGCCTCTGGACTTGGATGCTGGAAATCAAACTTGGCTTCTCTGCTAGAGCATTATTTATCTTAACCAATAAGCCATCTCCCTAGCCCAAGACACTGTTTTAAGGTATCTTAGTATACTGTATGCCTAAACAGACTCTGAGACACAAGGTCTGTCTGGTGTTCAGCCTTCTTGCTCTTTTCTAAATTTCTTGAATCTACAGTTTACTCCATGTTACTAATTTTTGGAAAAATCCTTAATATTATTTGTCTTGTGTGTGTTAAGTGTGTATACTTATAAATATACCAACTAGGCATATTAAATTCATATTAAATTCCAATAAATTAAATTTATTGGAAATATAAAAAGAAAACCTGAACTTAAAGATAAGTATTACACACAAAAAAATCCTAATTACAGTGAACTGTCAGCCAATATTGTTTTCCAAGACGTTTTACAAAAATGTATAATCAACATAAATTTGAAAAAGAGAAAAAAAAGTTAGAGGCATTAATTTTGCCAGGTGGTAGTGGTACACTCCTTTAATCCCAGTACTTGGGAGGCAGAGTCAGTCAGATCTCTGTGAGTTCGAGGCCAGCCTGGTCTACAAAGTGAGTTCTAGGACAGCCAGGGCCACACATAAAAACCATGTCTCAAAAACAAAAAGCAAACAAACAAAAAACTGAAAAGGCATANAAGTACAAGATTTGACAAGTGTAGGTATATGAGCCTTCCTGTCCACACCTCACCTCAAGCAGCTCCTAGCCTGCAGTCCATAGATAGACCTCCATTGCCTAGGGTTTAATGTAAATAGGATTACAGTCTTACATTGCCTTAATTTTAAAANCAAACCAACATAGAAATGTGCCACATATATACTGAAAATTCCGCAAAATTCCCAGGCTTAGTATTCTCCTTGTTTATTTCTATTTTCAGTTTCCATTTGTCAGAGAAAAGAGTGAATCCTGCCTTTTCTAAATCTCTCAATTTTCTAACAATAGCAAGGGGATCAGGAGTTCAAGGCTGGCTTCAGCTACACAAAAAGACTGAGACTTTAGGCTACAGGAAACACTGGCTGAAAAAAACCATAAAACAAAGTCTTGAGAACCAGAGAGATGACTCAGCAGTTAGGAGTGCTTGCTGCTCTTCTAGGGGGCCAAGTACAGTTCATTGTTCTATAACTCCAGCTCCAAGAAACCTGAGGCCCTTTTGTTTTCTGCAGGCACCCTGACCCATGTGGCACACACACACACACACACACACACACACACACA
>LZPO01066582.1:45250-60509 GCA_001675575.1 Neotoma lepida
AAGAATATGGCTGAATCTAAAATATATTACACTGAATGGAAAAGCCAGACCCAAAGTGTCAAGGTTACGTGATTCCATTTATATCACATTCTACAAGAGCAAAGTAAAGTAGAGAAGTCTGACCGGTGCTAAGATATATCTTGAGGCTACTTAAGATACTGAAGGGGAGTAAGGAGGAGCATATGGGAGGGTTTGGAAGGAGGGAAAAGAAGGGGGAAATGTAATTACATTATAATCTCAAAAAATAATTTTTTAAAAGAAGAATACTGAAGGTTTTCAGGAGAGTAGCTAGGATGCATACAAAGAAAAATATTCAGAACACAATAACATTTCTTATCCTCAACAAAGGATGCAATCTCTTTCAAAGCTTAAAGGAAAAGAAAAGCATATTCTACAGCACACTCAGGCTAACATCTACANTGATGTAAAATAAAGGATATTCAAAAGTTTATCATCCCTTTATTTTCTCAGAAATAATCATTTCGTGACAAAAACCTTTAATATGCACCAGAAAGTGAACTACTGAGACTCAAGAAAGCATGTGCATTAGGAANCAGATGCAAGTTTAAAATTCTGAGTCATCAGGACGTGGTAGTCATGAATGTAACTCAGTATTTCAGAGGCTGACTTGAAAGGATATCAAGTTCCAGGCCATAAAAATAATGATTAGTGCATAACAAAATAAAGTTAGTGTATACAACATAGTCTGGAAGTGTAAGGTAAGAGCAGCTGGTGCTCAGGGACAGAAGCAACATGAAGGTAGGATGGACATACTACTGTTCCTATCAGGCAGAGACCAGATACCTGATTAAGCTTGGACATTAACAAAAAGTTACACTCATTTCAAAAATGTAAGGATAAGTAAGATAATAGAAAGTACTTTTAGTTTTCAAACAGCAAAGTGAAGGAAGAGGAAACAGAACAAAGAAAATTTGATAATCAAGAATGTTACAAATAAACATCCTTTTACATCAGTGACAATGTAGCTTATGCAATATCAAGATTCACTGTCAATGATGGCTGACTCAGATTAGCCCTCTCCCTGGGAACATCTTGCATCCAGTGACTGGTCTTAGAGACCTTGCCTCAATTCTACACAAGTCTACAGAAACACTCATTCCCACAGCTCTCAGTAAGATTTAATGAGATGCCAGGAACAAGACTCTCCTTTCTTTCTTTACACAAGTCACAGTCACTGCTCCTGACTCAGACTCAACAAATGTTTCTCATGTATATTCTGTCTTCTCTTTCTTGACAAATGCTTTTCAAGGAATTTGCTTATGAACAGTTCATGCAAAATGACCCAAGGAAGCAGATTTTGAAGTTTAGAACTTTAGAACCATATCACCCACCAGTTGGTGAACAATAAATATCCAACTGTGTGATTAGAGTTGGGTGGCTCCTGGAATATTGTGACAATGTATTATGGTTCCACTTTGTTGCATAACAAGTTACTCCAAAGCCTAAGAATCTAAAATAACTGTTGTGTCCCATGATGGTGCTCAGTCAGGCACTTCTCCAAGTGTCAATGAACTTTGCTGCAGTTGGAACCATCTGGAAGCTTAATTAGGCTCATTCATGTGGATAGAAGCTGAGGCTAAGTTCAGGTTCAAGATTACTATGATGTGTCAACAAGTGGCTTTTCCCAGCATGGTGGCTGGATTCCACGAAGGGCATTCCAAGAACAAGAGCTCCAAGAGGAAAGAAGTAAGAACTGCTAGATCCCTTGAAGGGTAGGCCAGCACTTCTCAAAGTACAGTATTGCTTACACCACATTCTGTTGATCTAAGCAACCTTAAGCAGAGGCCATACTCNAGAGGAAAAGAAATACAGTGTATGAAATTACATGGAAGAATTATTTTGAAAGTTTTGGTTACCTTTAGGTTGAAATTTTAGAACAATAGATGAAGTGTATTACTTCGCAGAGAAGTATCCATTATGACAACTAATGAAGACATGAACAATGAATTAAAACATGCTCTTTCAAAACACCTCAAGTCCAAATAATTTTGACCAAACTTCAAACAGTAGATATTTTCCATACTACACATGTGTCAGCTATTCCAGAACAGGGAAAAAATATGAAAAGCTTTGTAAATCATTTGCTGAGAATAAAATAATTCTATTAACAGAACATAGGGTGTACAAGAGACACATAATTGAATCACTTGAATATGAATGCTAAAATCCTAAATATAAACATACCCAAACCACCAGAAAATTAATGAAACTACAATAATCAAATAGAAGTCATCTTTATCATAAGCATTTACAACAACAACAACAACAAAAAACAGATGAGACATGTTTGATCAAGTGACAAAAATTCTGAACATTAAGAAACTTAGAGTATTAGGGCAGGAGAGATGGCTCAGTAGTTAAGAGCACTTGCTGTTCTTGCAGAAGACCAGGTTTCAGTACCCATCACCCACAATGAAGGCCAACAGAACTCTGAAACTGCNGGATAAAGAGATCTAATGTCCTCTTCTGGCCTCTTTCAGCACCAGGCCAACATGTGGGACATATACATACATGCAAGCAAAATATTCATACACACAAAATACATAAAACCTTTAAGAACAGTGTACACTAACCGCTTATGAACCTAGACAATTCATAAATCCCCACACTGGTTTCAGACCTTGCTGTATGAGATTTGCTCATCTCACTATATTTGTAAACTAATATTGGTCTCCTTCCTCATTGATTAATGTGTCAGCAATAGCCCTATGGCTCCTTCTCCTTGTTCACTCCAGTTACACAAGAAGTTCCTTTCTGATGTTTGGTCAGAAGGGAAAAAAATCTTGAAATGTCTAGTTAAAAAGTAATAATCTAACCAAAGCTTTCAAAGAAACTCAAGAAAATAAACACAAATATCACTGTCAGTGAAATGGGAAAGTACATTTGGTTATTTTCAGTGTTCTTTAATGATTCAAAAATAACTGGCCAGTGGAGACCAAAGCTAAACAGTTTCAATTCAATAAAATGTGTTTACATAAAGTCCACAAAAAACATCAAATTAATGATAAACTATGGCAACATTTTTACTAAAGACAAAAGCACACAAAAGATTTCTGCCACAATTTTAATAGTAGTATATGAAGCCACAGAGAACACACACATGAAAAGCCAAGAGACAAAGCTGTTTTTCTCTCTCTAAACAATATCCAGTGAGAAGACAGGATTCATAATAATATAAGATACTCAAAGAACAAAATTCTATACCTACTTACTTACATATTTATGTCTACTTTTTTCTTATTTATGAACAAGAAGACACCATAAAAGTAAAAAATAGTTTAAAAACATATCATTGGGAAAGGAATTTTCAATTAAATATGTGTACATATTGTGAGATCTTTGTAACTAAACCTAGAGAGTTTAAATAGGAAATAAAATAAGGAAACAAATTTGTAAAACTGAATAGAATGCACAAGAGACTCACATATGTGTAAGACTTTATGACTAATTTGATTTAACCAGGGGGGAAATGGATAATCATTAAATTGTAAGGAAAGCAGCTATCAATGCATTTAANGATTATTTTGTTCTAGGCTATCATAATGAATAGGGAGTTATGAATCTTTCTGACTTAAAATTATGTTCTTTGCCTCCTTCTGCAGCAGATGGGAACAAATACAGAGACCCACCGTAGTAAGCCATCTTGTTGGGATTACCAGCCTGCAAATAACTACGTTGAGTCTTATTAATTATGAAAGCTTGACCATTAACTTAGGCTTATCCCACTAGCTCTTATAACTTAAATTAACNCCTATCTTTATTAATCTACATTCTACCGTGTGGTTCATTCCACCATTCCTCCTGCACAGCCTGCTTGCTCTGGATCTTCTGGTGTCTCCTGCACCAGCCAAGATTCCTCCTCCTCCTCTGTTCTCTCCCTGGAAATCTTGCCTATACCTCCTGCCTAGCTATTGGCCGTTCAGTTTTTTATTAAACCAATCAGAAGGCATCTTCAGTAGAAACACATATTTACAGTGTAAACAAATATTCCACAACAACCTACAGCCAGACATTATGAAGAGAGAGANAGACATTGGAACACACAGCTCTAAATGAGATATCTCCATCAAATCTTTCTCCTCAAAACTCAAGGAACGCTATGGACGAGGAGGCAGAAAGAGTGTAGGAGGCGTAAGGGATGGAGGACACCAGGAGAACAAGGCCCTCTAAGTCAATTGACAAAGGCTCACATGAACTCACAGAAACTGAACAGCAAGCACGGGGCTACACAGGTCTGCACCAGGTCCTCTGTGTCTATATTATAGCTTTAAGTTTAGTATTTTTAATGGGACTCCTTAGTGTTTGAACCAGGAAGTCTATGATTATTGTACCTTCTCTTGGGGCTATTTTCCTTTTGTTCATTTGCTTTGTTCAGCCCTAATGTGATGGGTTTTGTTTTTTCTTATTCTATTTTATTTTATGAAAAAATTATTTTCTTCAATAAAATAGAGAAAAAAATGACACCAAAAAAAGAAAAGCAGCTATCAATATTTAAAAGAACAAAAATTATCTATACATCTTATCATTTACTAAGANAAGTTTCAGATGATTTTAAAGCACCAAGCATTAGGAAAAATTATAAATGTGTTAGCATGTAAGGCAGACTACTTTCCAAAGATATGGGCTAATAAAGATCTCCTTAAGTAAGAGCTCAATGCTAGAACACTGAAGTTTATTACAAATAATAGATTTTTGCCTTAGTAACTTTAAAGTTTCTGTATATGTGGGAGAACGTACAGAAAAGATAAAACATAAGTGGCAGAGATAAATTACTGCAACACACACAGCAGGCAAGGTATTAATAACTATAATGTATAAAGCCTACTATGAATAATTTAGGCAAAGACAAAGAACTTGACATTAAAATGAGTAAAAGATGCCAGATGGCAATTCTCAAAGGAGAAACAATTTGGTTAATAAACATGAAATGACATTCATTCACAGCAGTAATCTGTGTGTGTGTGTGTGCGTGTGTGTGTGTGTGCGTGTGTGTGTATGCATGTGTGTGCGTGTGTGCGTGCATGTGTATGTGTGTGTGTGTGTGATATCTGTCTGTCTGTCAGTGTTTCCACTTCTAGATGGCATAAACTATCTTATTTAAGAAAGATAATTTTGACAGCCAAGCAATCATGGCACATGCCTTTAATCCCAGCACTCAGGAGGCAGAGGTAGGTGAATCTCTGTGAGTCTGAGGCCAACCTGATCTACAGAGCGAGTTCCAGGACAGTCAGGGCTACTCAGAAAATGCTGTCTCAAAAACAATACAATAATAATAATAACATGGAAACTGGCACACTTATTCATAACCAACAAACAGCAGCCATTTTGATGAAGTATTTGGGAAAGGCAATCAGGAGGTGGACGTTCAAATCTCACATTCCCTTGACCCAATGGTTTTGCCTCTAGAAGCATATTTACAGAAATAGATTCACAAATGTTCAAGGCTATTTACAGCTATCATTCATATTAGTGAAACTTAAAATATAGAAATGCCCATTGGTGGTACAGAATGTGTGGAATATGATTCATGATATTAAGAGTAAGATCTACCTACACATAGTACATTCGAGAGTTTCAAAACATGTTTCATTAGATCAAGTAACAGAATATAATACCATTTGTGTTAAGAGCTAGGACATGTACATAAATAAGTGCAAATGTATGAAAAGCATCAATTCTTATGGAAGTGGTACCACTAAGGTGAGGTGCACATTCAGCATTCCTTCAGTCTTTCTCCTAATACTTATTATGTTCAAAGTCCTTAANAGAGAGTATATCCTTGTACTAGAAAGGCCAGTCAAAGGAGAAAAGTGCAAACNGTGAAGTAGCAAAGAATTTTTCATTTTGGATCCTTAGTCACATTGAACAAGTTGGCCCCCAGTTTGGCCAGCCCATTTGTTTTTTATTTATTACCCATGGCTTGAGATGGGGACAAGTTTTCAATAGATGTAGAGGAAAAGCAGTGGCATATTTGCAAAGGAAATTATTCATCACAACAATCATCTCAAAAGCCGCTACTGTAGATGCATATTTACCTACCTTTGTACTTTTCCCCCAATGGAATTGAGAATTTTCCTTCCTGAAACTTGTAGTTGCTAAGCAACAGTTCCTCTTCTGTGAACCATGACTGCCATCCTAAACTCACTCTTCACCAGATTCATCTTCCTTTTTCTCCTGACCATCATCACTCATACATGCTCATTCAATTTTCTAGAGTTTTACTATGGACACAGGGTCGGTCCCATTCAATTGCTCTGTAAGAAATTAAAGCCTCATGTTTTAATTGTTGCAAACTCATGATGCAAAGAATGAAGACAAGCATCCCTCGCCCTCTTCTAAAGGGGCAGCAACCTAGTGATGGCTTTCCAGAGTTCAGAAGAGGACTGCTCTTGGAGTTGTAGTTTGAAGATGACATCTTAAGTCTTAGAGCTTTCTGGTGATGACTCACAGGTACTCAAGGTCTACTATAANTCATTCAATATCAACTGAGAATATCTACCATGTTTTGAATATTGGGGATACAATGGTCTTCACCATCAAGAGGATTATATTCATAGGATTCTATTATAAATTCATGTCCTTGTCTTGATTATTCAAAATATTTTATCCTGAGCTGGGTGATGAATGAATAGTGAGGCAACTGTGTGTGTATAAATATGTGGAAAACTTCTACTCTGCCTGAATGTTGAAGGACTGTTGGATGCAAGATGTTTTTCTCCCCTGACTTACAAAGCCTGATGGTTGGAAATGGATAGGCCTCAGAGGAAGACGCAAGCCCTGAAATTTGGGGTGAGAAGTTTAATGGTAACCCCCCCAAAAAGCAATGGGTTGCTTCATTCCTTTATATGTATTGGTTCCTCATACAATATGTGATGAATAGCACCTTGTTTGAGAATGACCACATGGGGAAATCCTGCCTTACTTAAGTGTTATCTCTGTTACTTCCCAAGTGGAAGCTTAGGAAAGTTTACTAATTCCACTTTTGTAAAATATAGGTAGTGGAATTTCCAACAAATAAAATGAATATAAATTACATAAAATAGGAACTGAAATGGATGCTCACAAAAGGTTCAGATATGCCTTGGTAGATCAAAATGGGAAGGAGAGAGGCTTCCTCTCAAGGGAGCTGTGTTTGTCTTTCACTAACTCCCAAGGAACACAAAATGTCATGTGTCCACCTGTGGAGACCCACAGACATTTCCTAGTGAGAACTTACTTGGGTCCAAGAATCTGAGCTTGTTTACCCAGAAGGGCTGCATAAGGGGATGATTTGACCAAGGGCACGGCTACCAGGTATTTGGAAAGGTCTTCACTTGACTGTGCAGTGTGCTTTGAACTAGCAAGGGGGAGGTCTTTTGCCCCACTCCTTGGCATTGTTATAAANAGCCCTTTTGAAGAGACAGAAGAGGCTGGTGGATTTTGATCCAGGTCCTCCCGAAGCTATCCTGTGTTTCTGTCTGTCTCCTCTCTGCTATCTTTCTATCTAAAATTTTCTCATTCCTCTCTCCTCCTCATAGGAACCCTTTAAAAGGTGAGATGGTGCCAGAAGTAGGGACTTACTTNAGTGCAGAGGAAGTAAGTGAGAGTAGGAAAACCCTGTGGAAGCAGTTGGACATGTCCAGTTTTGTATGAAAATGTAAGGTGGTGGTATTTTATTCTTCAGGAGCAAAAACTGTATATAGAAAAATTAGGCTACAGCAAGTATCTTTCTCTCTCTAGGTTTCTCTCTCTCTCTCTCTCTCTCTCTCTCAATTTCTATCTATTAAATTAAGTAACAATATAGGATTTAGGTATACAGATATTGTGTGGGCTAAATAGGAAGGAATTTAGGGTAAGAGTAGAATTTCCATAGTATTGAACCTGAAAACAGCATCCAGGAACAAGCAGCCACTGCGGATTTAGCAGTCTGAGAAAGAAAAGCCAAAATAGGGCAAGAAAACAGTAAGCAAGTATATTCACTTGTAGAAAGTTTGAACACTAGGGGAATTAAGGTAGAACTGCAACAAGTACAGAAGTTTTTGGAGTTCATAGAGGAGCTATGTCCTTGGTTCTCCAACTGTGGAACTCTGGACACAAACTCCTGGAGGAGAATTAGAGTCAAAATGCAAAAATATTATGAGGAACATGGGTCAGAAATGATTCCTGTGGAAGCTTTTGGCCTGTGGGCATTAATTCAGGACAGCTTAGATCTAAGCCCTGAGCAGCAGAGGGGAACTTTCCCTGAGGCAGATGCAGGTGAGACAAAACCCTCTGCTCTGCTGGAACTGCCACTAGATGAAAACACTTTNACAACATCATTCAATCAGGGTCAGTTCCCTCTTGGCCATGAAGCAGAGTTGAAGGAACAGAAATCTTGAGATGAGACAAGGGAGGAAATAAAGGGCTTGAAAACCTTAGTAATTTCTCTTTCTCAACAACTGGAAGCTCTTCAGTTCTCTCCTTTCCAGGTCTCTCTTCCTTCTGTAGGTATGGAATTAGACTCACCTGGGGGGATCATCTATCAGAATGAAAAAGCTACCCATAATTGCCCTGGTACAAAAACTTCCCAGAACATGGCAAACCCTCACTGCTAGCACTGCGTCTCCTCTTCAAACCAGTATTCGGGAGGCAGCTAGCAGAGGGAAGAGATGCAAGGCTTTCAAATGATCCCCGTAATTGAACAGCCAGANGTCCAGGGTAATACAGTGCGAGTGAATGAAAATGGAGCCGGGGTGCCCCAGCTGCGACTGGCCATGGCGGTGTTTCTTCCCAGACCTGGAAAGACTGCTTGAGTACTGCAGCTTGTANCAGCTGGGTTTCCTCCAGGAGCCAGGGCTGCTTGAGAGCCATGGTTCATAGTGGCAGGAGGAACCTTGAGCCCCTAGGGCAAGAGGCAGTTGAGAACACTTGGGCCTCAGGACTGGAATTGTAAAAGCATGAACAGAGCTAGCAGCTAAAGCCACACAGTTTCTGTTTGCTGGCTGTAAGAAAGTCTCATTTGAAAGGACTATTNCCCAGCCAGCTAGTGGCTTTTGCCCTAGGGCAGCTCTCCTAGAGAAAGCTAACTGAAAATGCCTCTGTGGCTTAGAGTAAAGTTTCAGCAACATTTGTTTGAACTTAGTTGAATTGTTCCATACAGGGGAACTACAATTAATTTGGGTAAAGAGACCACCCCTGGCTAGCAACCATCTGCTGCTAGGTGTACTTTACCAGTTCCAGAATGGCTAGGGAGGCCCAGCAGGGAAGGTGGCATCTCAAGTATTACAGCCCTCTAGCAGTAGTACTCTCCAAATCCCAGAGTTGAGGGAGTAGGATACAAAGACTCTAGAGCNGCTGACGAATTNGGCTCTGATTTCAAACTTTCAGGGGAACTATAAGACTGTTATTAGAACTGATTTTTCTGAGCTTTTACAAACTTCAGAAATGAAACAGCTTTGAGTTCACCTACAATTTTAACTGTGGTAACTCAAAATTCATCTACTCTCTATCTTGTTGGAAGAAAATGTAAATAGTTCTAAGAGACCTCTTTTAGATGTTTGTTAAAGTTTTTAAAGTAGTCCTATAGAGAGTTTGCTTTTGAATGTAAGTTTGTAAGAATTGTAAATATGTATAGTAATATTCATGCCAGTTGTAAATATGTATAGTAATATTCATACTAGAATTATGTTAATCTGTTGATATTAATGAACCATGGTTTGGTGAAGCTAAGGGAGTCTTTAAGTTTGATACAGTTGCATCAGAAGTTTATTATTTGATGCATTTGTATCAAGAGTTTATTGATTTAAAAAAGGGCTTGGCACAGCAAAGGCTGTTATAGGCATCTTAGACCCATTCAAAGAGGACATTCCATCTTAGTCATCCTCTACTCCTTTACTGGAGGTGTGTGGCAGCCCTAGGGATTCCTATGGTTGTTTCAACTACTTTCAAGCTCTTACTAGGAACCTGAGTCAGAGCTGAATTAAGCTCTGTACTTCCCCCTGCCAGAAGCTGGTAGTCAGGGATGGGCAACATTCTTCTTGCTAGCTTCCAACCTAAGACAAANTATGCTTGATTGAAAGTGCATCTCATGGGTAAGGTTGACTAGGGAAGAAGAATGACCTAAGGCAGGCACAGTCTATCTGAGGGGTCTGAGGGGCCCTTTGATATATTAAGAAGGGGGAGCTGTTGACACTCACAGAGGTTTCCTAGTGAGAACTTACTCAGGGTCTGAGAATCTGAGCTTGCTTTACCCAGTAGGGCTGCATAAGGGTATGATTGGACCATGGGCATGGTTACCAGGTATTTGGAAGGGTCTATACTTGACTGTGTGGAGTGGTTTGATTTAACAAGGGGGAGGCCTTTTGCTCCAGTCCTTGGCATTGTTATAAAAAGCCCTTTTGAAGAGACAGAAGGGGCTGGTGGATTTTGATCCTGTGTTTCTGTCTGTTTCCTTTCTGCTATCTTTCTATCTAAAATGTTCTTTTTCCTCTATCCTCCTCATAGATACCCTTTAAAAGGTGGGAACTGGGCTCCCNCATCCACCATGCTTTGGTTGGGTTATATTTCTAGTGCCCAAGAAGATCCATTGCCCCCAGGATCCCACTGCCACATGAAGGAAGAGCAGGAAGCAGCTACTCATCAAAAGGTGAGTCTGATGGAGTCAGGCCACAGAAGAAAACAAGAAAATACTAAGAGCATTTAAGGATATTTAGCAATAGAATGTACTTTCTGGGGGTGAAAGACCAGCTTTTTAATTTAAAAAAAAATAGGGCACAAGAAATGAAGAACAAAATAAGCACTGTTGAGAATTAGAATATTGTTGTGGGATCTCCCAAGTGCAGAAATGCTTCAAAACATGGTGCCATAAAATAAAAGGAAATAGAAATCTTGAAGGAAGAGAAAAGCAATTTAGAAAACATATCTGAAATGATAGGTCAGAAAAGAGAAATAATAAGCAATAATTGTAACTAGAGAAAAATTCTNTAGATTCAAGAAGAATTTGATGCTGCAAATGAAAAAAATGCAAGCTAATGAAGAGCGGGCACCACTTGTAAAAGAAAACACCTGCATTTTCCCCCAACAAAAGCTTCAAAACAGAATTAGCTATGCAGGAAAAAAGAAACTGACATCAGATTACTTCTCTGCAGTCCTGGAAATTAGATGGCATTTAAACAACATCTGCAGGCTACTCACAGAAAAGATCTATGACCTGATCAGCAAGAATTCACAGGCACTATCAGCTCACATCTTACCTGAAGAGAATATTCAAAACAGAACTGTATCTGAAGAAATGAATAGGAATCAAAATCTTAACATGAAGAAGAGCAAAGAACAGAAAAAAAAAGGAATAGAGATGAGCTTTGAAATCTATACCTGTATGCATGAAACTAGAATGGCTTGAAGAAATAAAGGGATCTGAAATAAAATTATGTTCTCTGAAATAAGATAAAATAATGGATTAAGACTGAAGCACAGTCATCTCTACTAAACTTTAGAGATGCCAATAAAAGGAAGAGAAGCCAAAGAATTCTCATTTGAATTTAGCCAGAGGAAGGAATTGGGATGATCATCAACATGGTATGTTATGGAATATTATTTTAAGATGTGTTACATTTGTTTATGTTGTGGAACATTTGTTTTAATGATGCAAAGATGTATTGCATTCTTTTATGTTGCATTTGTTTAACTCTGTGAAGCTGTGTTACTTTGCCTGTCTAATAAAGAGCTGACCAGCCAGTAGCAAGGCAGGAAAAAAGATAGGTTGGGCTGGCAGGCAGAGAGAATAAAAGAGGAGGAAAAATCTGGGAAGAGATTGAGGAGCAGGATAAGGAGAACTCCAGGAGCTAGCCACCCAGCTACACAGCCAGATACTAATAAGAAGGAAGGAAAAGGTATACAGAATAGAGAAAGATACAGGCCCAGAGTCAAAAGGTAGATGAGATAGTTTAAGTTAAGAAAAGCTGGCTAGAAATAAGCCAAGCTAAGGTCAGGCATTTATAAGTAAGAATAAATCTCAGTGTGTATTTATTTGGGAGCTGAGTGGTGGGCCCCCTAAAAGAGCCAAAAGCNAAGAGTAAAAAAACAACCAACTACAACAGCTAATGGTGGCTAGCAGTTGGATGTNTCTTGGGCCACTGGGTGGGATATATCCGTCAGGGTTATATCCACCTACACAAATGAGAAATCTGACCACATGAAGGCTGTGTTTTTACATTATGCGACTCTGAAAACAAACAGTCTGGTACAGCTTTAGAGTGCTGGCTCGGACCTACACCACTGTATTCTGCTCTCTTTCTTTTTATGGCTTTTGGTACCATGATCTNGACATGGCTGTTCAACCTCCAGGCATGGCACATGCATCTTAGGCAGAACAAAACAGGTTGAGTTCACTGTCATTTCCCAGAGCCTCAGTCAATAAGTGTTTTCCTGTTTGTCATTACAAAGTGACTCATCAAAAGAAAATATGAGCAGTCATACTGTCACACTTCCTTCTCCTGCTTACTCCAAAAAGCCACTTTCTGTTTCTGCAGAGGGGGAGAATCACACAGACACCAGCAGTGTCCACAAAGAAACTTTGTTTTGCTTTCATATTCTATGTGGGAATTTGAATTTCAGATAGCAAGATAACCCATAGTAGAATGAATAAACTTCAGTACAGCTAAATTTTCAAGTAATCAAACTCATATATGGTCCCCGCTACTGGGCAGATAGAGTTCAGCCCAGACTAGGAAAATAGTGAGAATCCAACTAAAGAATTAAAAAAACATGGAGGTGCTAAGGGGAGAGTCAAGCTAAGGGGTCAAGCACATGCCACAGTACAAGCATGAAGACCTGGGTTCAGANGCTCAGCACTCACTTAGAGCTGCGTGTGGTAGCACACTCATAATCCCAACAACACTCCTAGAGCATGACAGAGACTAGAGAATCCCTGGAAGATTACCAGACAGATAGCCTGGTGTATGCAGTGGAAATCCACAGAGTCCTTCCACCTGACTCAGACAACTCTGCAGGTTGTCCTTGGCAACAACCCCTCCACACATTAACAAGTACACACACACACACACACACACACACACACACACGCATGTGCACATGCACACACGTACTCAAAAAAGGAAAGAAAGGAAAAGCAAACTTGATCATACCAAGAGACACAATGCAGGAGGACAGAGTAAAATTTATGGCAAATATTAAGTAATATCAAAGATGTTTATAGTTATAATTTATAATCCTTTAAATGGGAGTAGACAAATGCACTCCAATTTTCCAAAAAGAAAAAATGCTTAGCTCTGTTATTAAGAAATATTCTTAAAATGGTAAGCTAAAATGCGGTCTGAAAGGATCAGAGGGAAATACTCATATTGGACAAGGCACATTTTATACATTCTACAAACCCAATCACTGACCAGNAAAAAAGAGCCACCACGTAATGATGACAGACAGAAGTTTGGAAGATATAAGAGACAATGACTAAAAACTATGTGGTAANGGCTCTAACTATAGAAAAGCCTGGAAACAAAGAGCAACTTTTCCTGTCATTTTAACAATTAGTCCATATTTCATTAGAAATTGTGTTGGCATTTTACTACTGCACTGTTTCAAATCTAAACTGGANTGTGCAGTTAGTTCACAGCTCTATTTTTTTGTAAGATTCAGGGTCTTTTAATGTGGTCTTCTCAAGTAACTACTAAATATTCAAATCACAATTGAGAACTGTTTCAATCAACATGTGGGGACAAGTCCAAGGAGAAATGGAAGCAAAACTTCATAGACTCACAGGAGGCCAGGGGAGAGTGGGGAAGATGGTTTTGTTTTTAGAAATCCAGGGAACAGAGAGTGACCAATGTGGTGCTGTGGAATAATCCTGCACACTGTGAAAATGTGTTGCTGCCATTGTTAATAAAAAGCTGATTGGTCAATAGCTAGGCAGGATTTTGGGGGCAGAAAGAATGCTGGGAGGAAGAAGNGTGGAGTCTCAGGGGTCNACAGCCAGATACAGAGGAAGCAGGACTTGTACAAAATGAAGTAACAAGCCCTGAGTCACATGGTAGAACTTATGTAAGAATTATGGGTTAATTTAAGTTGTAAGAGCTAGTTAGTAATAAGCCTGAGCTACTGCCCAAGCATTTATAGTTAATATTAAGTCTCTGTGTTGGTTATTTGGGAATTGGTGGGTGGGAAAGAAAAGTTCACCTACGTATGGTGCCCAATGTGAGGCACCAACATCCACCTAAAACCTGAGAAAGCTTAAAATAGGATCTAAACACACAAAAACNGAGCCAAACATGGCTTCCTAGTCTGTGTCTNTCATACTAGCCACATTACCAAGACGTATCTCCCAGGAGCTGCCTACGGGAGGAGTCAGCTGCCAGCCGCCATGCACTACCACCATGCACTAAGCTAAGCTACAGCAGCATCAGCTGACATAGCAGTTTCAGATTCATCTCGTGATCAAAAAACAATACAGGTGCTCAGTAAAGACAGATCTAGATGGAAAAAGGCTCTAAATGGGTTATGGTGTGTTTAAAAATATACATAGACTTGGGAGAGAAAAGAGAAAGAGTAGAGACATTCATAGATTTAAAACAGTTTAAAAATAATAAAGTGAAGTCCTTAAAAAAAGGAATAGAGCCAGGTGGTGGTGGCACATGCCTTTAATCCCAGCACTCGGGAGACAGAGGCAGGTGGATCTCTGTGAGTTCAAGGTCAGCCTGGTCTACAGAGTGAGTTCCAGTGCATCCAAGACTGATTCACAGAGAAACCCTGTCTCAAAAAACCCAACAAACAAACAGAAAAAGGTAATAGAGTAAAANATATTATAATAAGCCATGTGAAAATGGAAAATACACAGAGAGTCTGGATTATGNATGTTATTGTGTTGTCTTTAGATTTTCTGATTACTAATAAAGAAAGAACAGCTGCTAAGACACATTGGATTATGAAAACTACTGGATTAAACCAACCTATATATTTTAAAAATGTCTTGACTTCAAAATGGAAGTCAAAAGATATGTTACTTTTGGGAAGAGATTATGCTTTTATTTTCACAGGAGATGAGAGGCTGTGGATTTATTTCAGGTTGATATGGATCAGGTTTGATCAGGGAAGACCCCTTGAAAATCCTGACTATGAACATAAAGAAATAAACCTAGAAGAACTACAAGGCACATGATGTTTATTTTACCTGCTCAAACATAAAACAAAAATCATTTTTGGCAGACTTATATAAAATGCACAGTCTATACTTGTATTAATACCGATATGTATGTTACCTTTAAAA
>LZPO01066582.1:60930-75952 GCA_001675575.1 Neotoma lepida
AAAATATTTTGCATTGGTATGGATTTTGGTTTATTGATACAAATTTAAAGTTAATTTTGTTAAACTATATGTATGTATGTTTCTACTCTTGTTTAGGGTATTGTGTTTTATGTATCTCATTAAAAATATAATATATAATTAAGAGAGGCAGATTAATAGTTAGTCATCTATCATAGTCAAACTTATGTTAGGCATATTTTCAAGATCATACATAGATATATTTAGATAGATAGGTGCTCTTCAAACACTTCAAAGACCTATAGAATATGGCATTTAATATGTTTAATAACCTAAAGCTTTTCATGACAGTGACACACATCTGCTCCTGAGAGCACCANTTTTTTTCAAAAGAGGATGATGGGCATAAAAGAAACTCTGTATGGAGTTTGTTTTCTTCATGGCAAAAGTTAGCCATTTGGGCGAAAAATTGCCCTTGCCTCAATTGCTGACCATATACTGTCCAAACTGGACCAGCAGAATGCAAAAAAAGCAACTGTCAAACTTTGCCAAGACAAGGTAAAATAATCCTTCAAAATTCTCTGCTTCTCAGACATGTCTGTCAGATATACCAGGCCTGTAGGCCAAAGTTGGATGCCCCAAAATTACAAAAGAACCTAGGGTGACTGTCCAGGCAGCCAGATGTCCCTGTTGTTAGGTAACATTTCTGGGGTCTTTGATGGAGTTAAAGACTAAATAATTAGACAAAGTTTTCCTTAGTTATGTTAAAAGGTAAATTAGACATCAAACTTTAGACTCACAAGATAAGATAAATAATAGAATATTTTCTCTAAATTTGCCAAATACAACTGGACTGTCTATTGTAACTGTAATTCTTACTTGATAACTGTTATTGTTGTATATAATTTTACTATGTTAAAGTTGAACCATTCCTTTTTTATTTAGACAAAAAGGAGGAAATGCTGTGCAATAATCCTCCTATGTACTGTGAAAATGTGTTGTTCCTCATTGGTAAAAAGCAGAATGGACAACAGCTAGGCAGGATTTGGGGGCAGAGAGAATGCTAGGAGGAAGAAGGGTGGAGTCTCAGGGGTCACCAGCCAGATACAGAGGAAGCAAGACTTGTANAGAATGAGGTAATAAGCCATGAATCACATGGTAGAAGTTACATAAGAATTATGGGTTATTTTAAGTTGTAAGAGTTAGTTAGTAATAAACCTGAGCTACCAGCCAAGCAGTTATAATTAATATTAAGTCTCTGTGTGAGTTATTTGGGAATTGGTGGGCAGGAAAGTAGAGTTTGCCTACAATACAAGGTCATTTTGGGTTACCATGGTGACNAGGAAGGGCTAATTANATGTATTTATTTATTTATTTATTTATTTATTTATTTATTTATTATTTGTTTGTTTATTGTTAGAGTAGTTTCATTGGTAGGTAAAGAACTCCACATATCTAATGTGTATATCTGGATAAATTTGGTAATATGCAAACACATGATCCTTCTAGAACAATCAAAGTAAGGGAGCCAATATTTAGTTTCTTATATTTCTTTGTGGTTTTAGTTTGTTGTATGTGGTAATGTGTATGTTGTATGTGGACACTTAATGTGAGATCTACACTTTAATAAATTTTGAATTGTGCAAAATCACATTGCCAATACTAAATACTATTATCAAACAATAGATGGTGAAAATTTTATATGAGATACCTAAAACTTAATTCCCACTTAATAATCTCCCATTTTTTGTTATGTGACAAGACTTTTCCTGAGGACACACAACACACATGCATCTAACTCATCCCAAATAGGAAGCCCAAAGCAGATCAAAGTGCAGATACCACCAATGTCCAATTTGGTGAACCAATAAGTTTTATTGGGTTACTTATAGTAATATGGGTGGGAGGTCACTTACAGGAGCAGAAATGACTCAAAGACAGCTGCATCACCAAAGCCCACTCCAGCATGAGTGACAACTCCTCAAAACTGGAAACACAAAGCACACTGCACCAGCCTGCAGGCAGCTCAGCAGGTGGTTAAGTGTCCTTTCTAGGTGTCTCTGTTGGTTGAAACCTTGTCCAGACAGTTCAACTGGTTTCTGCTTCCTCCAAACAGCTGGTCTNGTCTCAGAGTCTTCTTTCCAGGTTGTCTCTTCTGAGTGACTCTCAACAGTCTTTATGGTTTACTCTCCAATGGGAGGAGCCTTGNGAATCTGGCAAGTTTCAGGAACTTCCTGAAGCTATTTTGTTTACTTTATGTCTTAAGGAACTTCCCTGGGAGATGGAATGTTTCAATCCAGGAGGAAACTGCTGCACAGCACCACTTTCAGCACCCTCCAGGCCACGGCAACTACTGTTAGAAAGTATCATTTATACTATTATTTAGAAAGTTTATGAAAGTAGAATCACACACTATTTGACATGTCTGTAATAGTNAAACACACAGAAGCAAAGAATACTGGTTGCTACTCGCAGCTGACAAACTGATGTGGCATCACTGGGTGAGAAGGTATGTATCTACCTTTTCAGCACTCAGGAGCCTGTCAGATCACCAGGGTCTGAGACCAGTTTGGTCAATGTGAATACTAAGGCACACTCTTCAGCTACAAAAGGAATGAAATTATTTCATATGTAGAAACATGGTTGGAGCTAGGACTCCTCATGTTAAATGGCTGAGTGGACTGGGCTAGGCACAGAAAGACAAAGGCCATACTATCTCACTCACATTTAACGAAGAGCTCCTAGAAGTGAGCATGGAATGGTGATTATCAGTGGTAAGAGGGACAGATGGAATATAAGACAGGGAAAGGTTGACTAATGGGTGCTAAATTATAGTTATATAGGAACAGAAGTTCTTACCAGCTAGTTCATAGTAAGAGGACTATAAGTAACAATTATATGCTGTATATTCTTTTAAGTTACAATAGAATATTTTAATGAAGAGGAGAGAGATGGCTCAGCAGTTAAGAGCACTAACTGATTTTCCAGAGGACCCGGGTTCAATTCCCAGGCCATCCAGTGTCTGGTCACACCAGGATAAAAATTTNAAAAAAAANNAAGAAAGAAAAAGAAAAGGAAGAAGGATGCATGTGGCCCCTCTCTCCTCTCCTTTTAAGAGGTTATGTACAATGGCAAGAAGCACCGCCTCTTTGGGCCGTATAGCCCAAGGTCATGGGCGGAGCAAACACCACTACAGTTTTGAATGGTAAACAGTTCAGAAGATGTATACATACAACCTGACTTAAGCATTATGCAGTGTACACATGCATGGAAACATTATCTAGTACCTCATTAACAAGTACAATTTCAATGATCTTATTTATCAATGAAAATTAAGCAACTAATAAAAGCTATGTATGCTTTAATTTATAACCCCTCATCATGCACTTGCTTAATAAAATGAGTAATCAATAAGCCTATACTTCTGGCTATTTGGGATATTAAATAATTGTTATTTAGGGATAGGAAGATGGCTCAGTGAGTAAAGCAATTGCCTCACAAACATGAAAACCAAAGTTTGAATTCCCTGNACACAAGAAAGCCAGATGTGGTAACATCATTCACTTCTGTAATCCCAGCATTCCTAGCTGGAGGTGGAGGAGGGGGCAGGGGGGCACAGACGAATCNCAGAAGCTGGAGGGCCAGCTAGCCAGTCATAGGCAGCAGAAAAAGGACACTAAGAAAACCTATGTCCAACAAACAAAGCAAATGGCGAGTGCTATCACCTATGGACTTCCCCTGGCCTCCACATGCACCCTGGCACCCAAGCACCCACACATATACATATATTACATAAAATCTCCAAAATATAAATTACTGTCCCATGTACAAATATGTAGGTCTCCTAATAAAATTTATTCCAAAATTCAACTATGGTTCTAATTTCTGAAGAATGTTCAGTAGCAAAGAGAGGTCCTATTAATATCACAGTGGCAAGATCACGTGGTTCCAGAGAGCGGGTGTTTCACAAAGGAAGATGCTATTTGGATTAATGGGTAGGTGGAAGTGTCTCCTCTCGTTCTTTCTTTGGCAGCGTGCTGTAACAAACTACTTCCACGCAGAGGCACTTATTAGAGCAAATTCCTCATTGCAGAGTTCAGTGATTCTGTTGTCTTCTAATTCCTTTTTTCTTGAATTTCAGAGTTTCATAAAACAAAACAAAAAGCTTGCTAGGGGAAAATGGAAATACCTGAGATCCTTAGGTTACGTGTCCCAAGTTCATGCAGAAGAACATTGGGAGCTTAGCCAGAAAGCACAGATGGAGCGTGGCCACCAGGGCAGCGCTGCAGGAGAGGGGCACAGTTCAGTAAGGTAAAGTGCGTTGGCACCGGCAGCTGAGAGCATTCCCTAAAACCATCCGTGGGGGACATGCACAGCTTGCCTAAAAGGATAAACAACAAATACCAACTCCCCAGATCTTACACCTTAATAAAATTCGTAAGACAACAATGTAGTCATTTCATGTTTGAATTTTTGTGCCATAGTCTTTCAAGTGTAAATTTCTCTTCATATCCTCCAAAATTAGAGTTGCAATTCTGTTTCGGGTATTTCACTGTCATCTCTTACACAAGCTTATGAAGTGTGTGTGTCTTAGAAAAGTAATGAATCTGGGCTGCGGTGTTGGCTTGGTCAGGGATGGTCTCACCTGAGAAGCCTGAGGACCTGACTGTGAGCCCCAGAACGCAGATTTTAAATAAAAGCTGAGGGTAATGGCTCCCATCTGTGATCTCAGCACTGAGGAGGCAGAGACATGCAGACACCTGGACCCCTACTGGCCAGCTGGTCTAGCCTATGTGTGAGTTCTAGGCCAATGGGAGTCCTATCTCAGTAAACAAAGTGGACAGTTCCCAGAAATGATACCTGAGATCAAGGTCTGACCTGTATACATGTGTGTGCACATGTACACACACACACACACACACACACACACACACACACACGCATACATATGCACGCATGCATACACAGGCATACACACATACACACACACTCCTAATAAATCTACTAATCATGTTTTATTTATGTAAACAGAAATCACAGTAGGTTTTTTTGTTTGTTTGTTTTCTTTCTTCCNTTCTTTCTTTTTTTTCTGGAGCTGAGGACCAAACCCAGGGCCTTGTCCTTGCTAGGTAGCAAGTGCTCTACCACTGAGCTAAATACCCAACCCAACCATAGTTATTTTGAGAGGGGAACTATAAAGAGTTTAAGACATCAGACAACAAAGAAACTAAAGGAAAATACTGAAGTTGTAGGCGTAAGAATTATGCTACGGCTGGAGCAACAGAGACAAAGCTTGTGGTTAATAATCCAACCACTAGTGCTGGTTTCAGGGACTTAGNAGACAGACCCTGTGTTGCCGAGCCTCAGAATCTGAGGATCCACTGAGGGCCCTGAAAGAGGCTTCCAGTACCTCTACACAGGCACAGGAGACTGGGTGTAAGAGTGTGGGAAATAATTTATTGCTGCCAGAATGAAGAACAACCCGTGTGGTGACACCATGAAAGCAGAAAGGGAATCCATGTTTTAGTGTGAAAATTAATGTATTTGAGGAAAGTGTCTAGCAAGCACTATGTATGAGATAAATTGATGATAGANGACAGATGGAGAGATGTATAGGCACATAGATACATAGATGGTAGGTAGGTGGGTAGATAGATGGGTGGATGGATAGAACAGTTGATTTATATGTTGATGATAGAAATAGAATTACCTCATAACAAATTTTAAGAANTAATACAGAAAATTCTTTAAAACAGCCTGCACTAATCAAAAGTTTGATGCTAACAAAGAGCAAATAAACCCACTCAGAAATGCACCCGGGTATGTTTGAGAATTTTGATTGTATGAGAACTTACTACAAGTGCCCCATTTCAAATAGGTAGGGAAATACGGATTTCCTTAACAGGTGAGACTACAAAGAGGACCATCAGGAAAAATTGTTGCAAGCTGACCTACACCTACTGGTGTATACATAACACAGTTGAGGTATACCCAATAGCCATTGAAAACCTGTGACAAAGTCAGATATTCACATATCTCAAGAAAACAATCTTCCAAAGAAACTCATATACACAAACACACATACGAAGTACATGTGTTTCAAATCAATGTCAAGAAGCACAGGACAAAAGAGTCTATTCTTAACCTATTATATAATCTTAAGGCTACAGAATAGTACCTTGACTTAAGTTTGAAGTATAGAAGAGCTTCCTNTGAGGCAGCCTNGATAAATCCCTGAAAAAAGATCCTGTTTCCTCCATCACTGGTACCCAATTCAGCATCATCCAACCCTTTAACCAGTGTCTTGATCTAGAACCATGTAANGATTCAAGCCTCAAGATCCACTCTAAGTATACAGAGTGTATCTCAATGTAGTNAAACNCTATTTGTGCATATACNTATGGTGTCTCTAGAAATTCATAAAGTCACATATACTACATACACATATATTACATATATATCTGAAAAACCTTTACTTTCATCAGTGGGGTTCCTTTCTAGTATTCAGCAAGCTAATAGTCACAATTTTCAAAGAATATTGTTTTTAAAACTCAGAGACATATGACTAGATAAAAATCAGAACAACAGAGGAGTGTGGGGCTGCTCCTCTGGAGAATTAGCTTTCTGGCATGAAGCTAACTGACCTGCAATAATACTAAGTCACAAGTTTATCACATCATAAATGCAAAGAATTTCTAAAGTATATAGCAATATTGTGATAGGCAGAGCCACTGTCATAATTTAAAACACAGTATCTTCTAGCATTTTTACGTGGAATACAAGNCAGATAAGAGAATTAAAAAANAATTNGTNGGAGACATTTTGTACTTTTTTATCCTCTCTCTCTCTCTACCCTCAAGAATTAAGAGGGAATAAAAGCTGCAGAGATGATTCGGTGATTAAGAACCTTTACTGCTGTTTCGGGGGAACCCAGGTTAGATTCCCAGCACCCACAACAGCAGCTCACAGTAGCTTTAACTCCAATTCCAGGAATCTGATGACCTCTTCAGGCCTCTGTGGACTCCTGCATGCACACGGTGCACACATACTCATCTTGGCTCACAGGCACACACATAAATAAAACAAAAAAATCTTTTTTTGTTTTAAAGAAAGAAAATATATTTTGCTTAAAATGAACATTTTATAATAGACTACTTCAAAAAGTAAGAATTCAGAAAAACATGTACATGACAAGAATTAATGTCATAATAGCATAAGCTTTTACAAATTAACTACCCAATAGAAAACTGGTATAAAATATGAGAAGATAAATCATGAAAAGGTAAGTGCAGAAAGCACTTAAANACATGAATGATACTGGAATTTATAAGAAAATACAAAACAAAACAAGATAAATTCTATTTTACAATCATGGAAGTAAAACTTTAAAATTCATAATACATATGAAGTGGAAATCCCCAAGAATGTATGCATTGCCAATGTGAGTATAAACTAGTGTTGGAAATGTCTACCAAAATATTGAGTATATATGCACTGTGTTCCAGAAATAATATATTTGGTTAGATATTTGTTCCTCATATATGAGGAACTATGCATAGCCTGTAGTAACAAATGCTGAATACCACCCAAGCTTTNGTAAGTAGAGTGTATATTAAATGCACTTGCAGCCATGCATCAGCAATGACAACTGTTAAACAGTGTGAATATTTCTAAATGTGGAATTTCATGTGCAGTGTTAAGTGAAAACGATTTTTCAGTATATATAATATGCAAATATTGAGAATTTAGACATTAATAACTGCACATATACAGAGGATNTGAATATATACAACACCACAATAAACTTCCTGTGCCTCTGACACAGAGAGCAATAAGAACTGGGTGATAGGCATTTTGTTTCCTATCTCTGTACTTTGTTTTTGTTTTGTTTTGTTTTCTATTTATTGAGTATAACTCCTTCAAAAGAGTGTGGGAGGAAAATAAGGAAGAGCAGATGGATGAAAAAGTGGAGATTTTAATATTTTATTTAAGAGTCAACATATCATTTCCATCTTGGGCAGCTGTACTATTTAATCGGTGTCACTCACACTACTGTTTTTAAATTGTGCGACAAAATAAAAGTCTAATCCACCCTTTGGTTCTTGGGTATACTCGGACTCTGTCTTTTAAAAGTCAGTAAGCAGCAGCATGCGTGTAAGTCAGACTGTTTAGACATGACTGATTCAATTCTCCCACTTTCGACATTGAATTGAGACCAAAGTACAGTGCATTGCAATGAATGAATATAGGGATTTCACACGGAAAAGGCATCAATCCAAGGATTCTGAGGAAAGGAAACAAATCATTTCATGAGCAAGTTTTTTGTGCATCAAAAGGANTTCTTGAAATGGAATGTTTTCATGTTTTCTGGAAAACAGCAGCGGTCGTGCCGAGAATTTTTCACAGTGTACCCGCATATCATCATCACAGGAGATTTATTGTTCTTGACATAAAATGAAGGCAATTTGCTCTGTTGCCTTGTTCTGTTTTTCTCTGGGTGAGAGTTAATCTTATTTCAAATCTAAGAAAGTAGCTTATATTGAAAATAAATGGATTAAAACAGATAATGAGAACTGAACAGAGAAACTTGCACCCATTGGCAGATGCAAAGAGCTCAATTCGAGTGTGACAAACTCTAATGGAAGATTCCCCATCTACGTGGTCTAGAAAGAGTCCCTCCCAGTCTTACCTTGTGTTGTTTTCAAATTAATTAAAATAATTACTAAGAACTGATGGTGCTGTACAATAGACTAACTCTAATTCTTTTTTTTTTTTTAAAGAATTCCCTAGGCATTTTCTCAGAGGGTATTAAATTAGTCAAGGAGACAGATGAGTAAAATTATAATTGGGATATTATAGGAAATTTTCTGGTTGAAAACAGAGTGTGGAGACATGTATTTGTGTTCATTCCCAACAGAAACTCCACTAAAATGACAGTAATGGATAAACTAAAATTAAATATAAAGTTTAAAAGGATAAATCTGCATGAAGAGATAGAACANACAAGTCACAGCAACAAAACTTATGAAATGGGATGCAAGTGGATGAATTGTGAGTTACTTAGTAAAGCAGCGTGCATGGGTTCTTCACTTCTCCTGTGCTTCACAGTAGTGTGAGCACGTTTGTAGTAGTGCACACTTGTACTCTGTCAGAACTGCAGTGTTGGGAAACCTGACAGGACAAAGTTTGCCCATTCCTCCTTTCTAGACAGTTCTTTTAGAATTAACTTGGTTTCTTCAAGTAAAAAGGATTGATCCTATTAAAATACTTTAGTGATTGCACTAGTCTGCGGCACAGGTAGCTGCTTACTTATATAAAAATACAGTGTAACAACAGCTAGAGGCACAGGCAACCACATGACTTCACTCTTCCCTTTGTAAATCTTGTCTATCAACAGAATCAGGATACAGGTATTACAAAATGTGGGTTTTGTGAAGCCCTGAGGATTTAGTAATGCCTAATTCTGCCCTCTATTCCCAGAACCAATATGGGGTAGGGGTGGTCATTAAGTTAACAGATGAAGAATGAATTCAACTTATACTATTTCTTGCTTATGACAAAATACCTAACAAACACAATTTAAGAAAGGAGGTCTTGTTATGGCTCACAGTTGGAGGGTGCAGTCCATCCTGGGGAAGAAGTTATGGCAGCGGGAGTTTGAGGCAGCTGACCACACGGGGTCCTCAGTTAAGAGGTGATGTTCATACTTGGCTTGCTTTCTCCTTTTCAACATTTCAGTATGTGGGATGGCACTGCGCATGCTCAGGATGAATCTTCCCACCTCAGCTAATCTAATCTTGAGACTCCCTCTCAGGCATGTCCAGAGGTTTGTCCAGAGTTAGCAATAAAGATTAACCANCACACTCATCATGGCTCACTGTTCAAAAATAAGCCAACTAATGAAATGTTAACAGAGACCTCAAGACTCGGGCTATTACAAAATAGTATATCTGATTGGAATTGGAACCTGACAAGTAAATGGACAGAACACAGAACACAGAAGGGAAAGTCCCTTTGTTCCAAAGGGCATAGCTCTTATTTCTAGTCTGAAGTTCCAAATAAGCGGCCACGTCACTGATTTAAACCTGCTCCCATCAACCAATCACAACTCTGCTTCAGGACACACACACACACACACACACACACATACAGAGAGAGAGAGAGAGAGAGAGAGAGAGAGAGAGAGAGAGAGAGAGAGAGAGTAGTTACCTAAACTCCATACTTGGAACTCCCAGTGATGTCTAATTGCCATGCTTTTCCAGACACCACAAGGTAAACTCCCATTTATTCAGAAAGAAACTTTCCACAAAACACAGTCCTATTTTCTCTAATAAGTTACAAATTTGGCTTGGCTTCAGGACAGTTAGGGGTAATCTCTTACTGTCTCCTACTACCTACTCTCTTGGTAGACCAGAACAGCAAGTTGGGAAAGAGAGGTAAACTCTCCCTTAGCTTTCTTATGCTGATTTTCTCAATTCATCTCAAAAACCAGATAAACTAGATTATCCAGGTGAAAAAATAAAACAGGCCCTTACCTCAAGCTCAACATTAGAACGCTGAATGTTTTCTGATTACTGTAGTTTTTAGCACTAGACAGTTAATGCCCCCACCTGCATGCTGGACTACAGATTTTGGCTGTGGAACAATCTTTGAACACTGTAAATATGTATTGCTCTCATTGTTAATAAAAAGCTGTTTNGCCAATGGTTAGGCAGGATTTTGGGGGCAGAGAGAATGCTGGGAAGAAGGAGGACAGAGTCAGTGGAGTAGCCAGCCAGATACGGAGTGGAAACAGGAGGTATAAGATGAAAGAGGGGTAAATTCACGTGGCAGAATGCANATTAATATAAACGAGTTAATTTAAGTTGTCAGAGTTAGCTAGTAAGAATCCTGAGCTATTGGCTGAGCATTTATAANTAATAAGAAGTTTCTGTGTGGTCATTTGGGAGTGATTGCCGAGACATGGAGAAACCCCGCCTATAGATTTTCTCTTTTTTTTACTGTAATTTGGACTTGAGCATTTTTTATTACTTTTATCCCCACCCCCATTGTCTCGTTTATCTGATTTTCTTGCCAAACTAGAGGCTAGCATGGGGGATGTTATCTCCCTTTCATGTTGCTGCTCCTTTACACAACTTTCTCTTGGGCTGCCATCTTGGCCTCAGATGCATTTGTAACTACATACAACAGAGGCCAGGCTTAGCTGCTTGGCTGTGGCTGCTTACCGACAATATTCACCGTTGTGCACTAATCTCAAAGACTGCAAAATTTCCTCTAAACTCCTTTTAGGTCCCCTCTGTACTCACATGGTGAACCCCACTCATCGAGCAGTCATGCCACGCCACACCACATAGACAAAGACTGCCATCCTGGGATCCCACAGACACTCCTAATCCTGAAAGCTCAGCTTTAATCGCTTGTCTCACTACCCAGAGCAAGAGCCCAACAACCACTGTCATAGCACAAAGGTCACTAACACACACNATACAGGAAAGGGCAACTGTAGCAAAGTTTCCTCCACCGACGCTCCCCCCACTCATTGCTACTCACAGCCAGGACCATGCGCTCACTCCTCACCAACTCATCTTTGCTTCTGTTGTGTTCGGATGCCAATGTTGTGTGACAAAACTTTTCCTAAGGAGACAGAGCACATGTCTACTCACCCCAGATAGGCAGGCCAACACAGACCAAAGTATAGATACCACTGAAGTCTGACTTCGTGAACCATGAGTTTTACTGGGGATAGTTACAGGAATGTGAGTGAGGGGTTATTTACAGTAGCAGAAATGATGCAAAGATAGCTGTAGCACCAAAGCCCACTGCAGCATCTGTGACAGCTCACAAATCTGGAAATCTGTGTTCTGGGTCTGGGGTCATTCAGAGATTCATCAGTCTGACTATGAGTATATTTTGACGAAGAAGAGGCTTTTATTCAGATACTGGTGTCAGGACTATACTTGGCACTAGGAATTCCCAGNTATTTTCTGAACCACATTGGTCAGGGTTTTATAAAGGCAAGGAACATAAATTTACAATCTGTTTACATGCAAACATACATCCTGCAATCAGAAGGCTACATACTGTTTTGCAAATAGATGTCTTGCAGGTGTCCTGGTTTTCTCCAGCAAAACAACTTTGTTTATAGAGGTTTATAGAAACAGTTTTACCTTGTGATCTTTCATAAACAACAGTTTTGTTAAAGTTATATAAGCTCAACAGGTTGGGAGTGTCCTTTCTACACACCTTAGTTGGTCTAGACCCCTTCCAGGCAGCTCAGCTGGGTTTTGCTTCTTCAGGGCATCTGGTCTGCTCTCAGAATCTTTGCACCTTTGTCTGCTAGTNTTCTGAGCAGCTTGGCTTCCTTTCTTCTGAGAGAGACTCTCAGCTTTTATTGCTTACTTGGACAGGGAGGGGGCTAATGAATCTGGTCAGTTTCGGGGACTTCCTGAAGCTGTTTTAGTTTACCTTCCTTTTTAAAGAGCTCCCCTGCTGGATGGAATGTTTCAATCTTACAGGAAGCTGGTGCCCAACACATACCAAGCCTGCAGCAGACAGATACCTGGAAATAGGTTGCTCCTAAAGAATTGCTTTAAAAAGTTTTTCTTTGAGTGTGTGTGTGTGTGTGTCTGTCTGTCTGTGCGTGTGTATTCACATGTGAAAGCATGCACAAGGGTGCCTGAGAAGGCCAGAAGAAGTCATCAGATCCCCTGGAACTGTGGTTACAGGTGGTTGTGAGATGTCCAAAGTCATTGCTGGAAATGAAATTCCAGTACTTTGAAAGAATAGCAAATGCTTTTAACTGCTAAACCATATCTCCAGGTGTTAAACAGTCAGGAACTCTAGAGTAGAGCACAGAACAGTCTGAAATAAACAGAGATTTATGGAAGACTTTCTTCATGCTAAGTTGTAGATGTACCTTTCTGTCCTGTCAGCTAATTCTCAAATAACCACATGGAGACTTCTTATTAATTATAAAAGCTCAGCCAACAGCTTAGGCTTGATTCTAACTAACACTTAAAACTTAAATTAATCCATTTCTATTGATTTACTTTCTGCCTCATGCCTTTATTACCTCTATCCCATTTTGTGTGCCTGACTTTTTCCGCATCTGGCTGACTTCTCCCCACAAGTCCTGGTGACTCTGCCCTTCTTCATCCCAGTAAGCTATCTCCCTGTCCGCAAGTCCCACCTAACCTCTTTCTGCCTAACTATTGGCCATTTAGCTCTTTATTAAACCAATGGGAGCAACATATCTTCACAGCAAACAAAAAGATTGTTCCACAACACCAAGTTTCCTACTATTTCACATTTTGTGAAATTCTCATAACAACCTTGTAAATCAGTCATCTTTTCCATTTCTTAATTAAAAAACCCNAGACCACATTTAGGGAAGCCTGGACTTGGGATTGGGTCCATAGGCTCTGCTTGTGCTTTTTCAGCATGAAAGACAAGCAAGGTCAGGCCATTAATGTCTAGGAAGAACAGGCTGGTTTAGATCTTACAGCCGGAGGCTGGGCAGAGTGATGCATCCTGCAAATGGAGAACAGAAGAGAGAAAACCATGAAAACAGGAGTAAACGGCACTCTAAAAATTGCTTATTGGGAATTTATTCTAAGAGACTATAAGGACAAAGCGAGGATGAAAATTAAAAAAACAAAAACAAAAACAGAGAACCAAGTGAGACCTTGTAGGTGATGGGAAAAAAACCTAGTTATGATCAATTATGATAAATTCTGCCTCTGGTAGACTGCTAGGGAAAAAATGACAGGCAGATACTTGGATTATCCTGTTTTAGTCATCCTGAATCAAAGACAGAATTCCTTAATGGAAGCTGGTCCTGAGGACGTTAGACTATGCTAGTGGTCAGGGCAGAGTCCTGCAGCCAGCTTTCTGGCCTCAGTAANGAAGGGACTCTGGCCAGCTCAGGAGTGGCAAGAGTGGCTCTGGCAGGCCTTGCCCTCCTCCCCCATTCTCTCTGCCTTGCTAAAACCTTTAGATTACATNCCTAAAGCTAGCCACCAAGGTCTATTCCCTTATTTGGCACCTTCCTCTTCCCAAGGCTGACTACCAAGATCCAGCTACCAAAGTATTAATGTCCAGCAATCAAAACCCCCTTTGGTCCATCTAATTAACATGCCCAATTAAAATTAAANNCCTCANNCTAACACAGGGTTTCCCCTTTACCTTTNTAAACTGCCTTCACCTTATGGGCCATGTTTGTCTCCTCTCTATCCAGAGACAGTCCTTTGTNCCTCTAGACAATACTCCTTATCCCTCTNCCTTGCCCCCTTTCTCCNCTCTTGCTTGTTCCCTTCCCCTTCTCCCTTAGCCTCTATCTCCTGTCTTTGTCCCTTATCCCTCNCCTCTGTCCTTCTGGGGNAAATAAATCTCCTTTATGCTGAGAACTTGGTCTGAGATTGGTCTNGGGGNTCCTGNTCCTTTAATATATCTGTCCTCTNTTCATTTTGTCCTTCATCTCCTCAATACANTCTGGCACCTGTAGATCACGGTCCTTCTGTTCNACTTCCGCTTAGCTAACTAGGAAGGGACAGCTATGGAACTTAAGTAGCTGACCTATTTACATTCTTTTTGTTTGCATTTTGATTGGTGCCATCTTTGAACCAACAAAAGCATTAATGATGGCNTTCCAAGCTGAGTGAGGCTTATCAAGATATCTTGCATTTGAAGAATTTAAAGATCTCTCAGATCCACCAACCAGTATTAAATGACCATGCATATATTTGGACTCTAATGTGAGATGTGTTTCTTATGTTGAAAAGGATCATTTATTGTATGCACATCACAAGTGTGCACAATAATGAGTCTGGTGACACACACTGTCCCCACTAATTGGATCTCCATTCAGTGCCTAAAACCAAATTCAGTGTGAATCTCCTACTCTCTACCGAGGTACNTGGTGCCTGTGTTAGGCCTAAGCATTCTATCCTATTTATGGTGTAAATAATCTGCCTGGTCAAGTGCTAATTTGGCATCATTGAGAGGATGCACAGGTGACTTTGTCACTTCTCAAATGTAGATATTAATCAATGGGATCAATGCAAAA
>LZPO01066582.1:87108-103430 GCA_001675575.1 Neotoma lepida
CCCCCCACACAAAAAAGAAAATAAAGGGCCTTCACAGTTACCATCCACAGGCTTACAACAAGTCCCCTAAGCCAAGGATCCTGAATAGCAGATTCTCTTTCCACCAGGAGTAGTGAGGGTCACCAGGAGAATGGGTAAGTAGGTAGCCAGTTTCCAAAAGATGCCATACTCCTAAACATACAGTGCAGAGATGGGCAGTGAAGGCAAATGAAGCTGGGATTGATCCTGCTCTGTGTTAGCCAGGTTATTTTTTGGATGCAGTTCCTAAGCAAACAGGACTAGAGGCAATTAGGTGAGAACTCTGCACAGCCATCCCCTTCAGGGCACCAGATCAGAGAAAGGCTTTTCCAATGCATCATCAAATTAATACATCACCTTGTTTTTCTACACACGTTCAGATCTTCCCCCAGGGTGAAGAACAAGAGCTGGCTGTGCTAATTAATCCCCACCAGGGCACCTCAGTATTCCAGGCTCTTTATTAATCCCATGTTTGTATTAGTGGCACCTCATTGCTTTCCTTAAATAGAATGCATGGACACAGAAAGCCAATACTTGCCAGTTTCAGCTTGAATTTGTCAAACTACAAAACATTGCCGAGTCAGGAGGGAAGCAACAGAAGGGTTAAATGAGATGATGTTACCAGTTGCAGTTAATAAATGTAAATCTTGAGATTAGGGCTGTTCACTACTGTTCACGAGATGTATGTGCTCGTGTTGTATGTGGAAAGATAACTGTGGTTTTCTTCCGAGGAAAACACTTGGTCAGAACTTAATTGGGTCTTTAGTAAATGATCCACCATTCTACCAGGCTATTCGCTTCTGTGGTTTCATAACTGTGAAAAATGTCAGAACATGTGTATGAATAAGAAGGGCTGCCTGTGGAGGAGAGAACCAAAGTTTCTGGTGCAGGTGAAGAGCATGCAATCTGGGCGGATGGGCACATTTGTTTGGGTGCCTCAAAGACATTACAAACTGAACTAGCCTTCACTTCATACTCAACTACTCTGACCCCCAATCCGGTGAATGGCACGGTCATATATTCAGAACTGCAGAGCTGTAATAGGAGGGGATTTAGGTTAGTGGTAGGGCCCTTACCTAGCTAATACAAGGCTCAGTTCCAGACTCAGTTCAGACAGGAGTGGGAAGCTTTTTCTAATTTCATCTTACCCAAGATCAGCTGCCAATCTCTGCTGGCCAAACCTCACTCAGCAGCCACCTGAAGCGATGACCATTGGTCTTCAGTTATCACAGAAACGCTTCTCTCCTTCCTTTACGTTTCTTCCTATCCACATTTTGATGGTTTAAAAGTAAATGATATTAAATTTTATCTTTCTTTATGTCTGGTTATTTACAATAAAACTCCCAGGTGTTCTTGTCGTGATAGGAGCAGTGGTCTATTGAAAACCTTTGTAATCTAATTCTTACATCTATTTTGAATGTTTCTGGCTTCCTTGACCTCTATTCTGCCAGTAGATCCAGGCTACCTACTAGTATGTTCTCTATTGTAGAGTCACTGAACTCCTCAAAAAGAGAAACGTATGACACCTTCTTGCTCAGTGTTCCTCAGTGTTTCAAGGATTAAGGATAAAGATCAGAATCTTTGCCATGTGATCTTTGGGTAATAATTTACAGAGTCATCAGTTGTAAGAAATGTGCACTCAGACAGGGGATGTTGATCACAGGAGAGGTTGTGTGTATTTAGGGGCAGGAGAATATTTTCAAAATCCCAACTCTAAATTTTTCTGTGCAAATGCAACTGTTCTAAAGAATAAAGTTTAATATAAATGTATATCCATAGCTCACCCCATGCCCTGTGTGCAGTGTCTGTGCAGAATCTACGGGTCTGCATTCGTGGATTCAACAAACCACATAAAAATATTTGGGAAAAGTGTTCCTAGAGAGCCGGAGNTGTGCTGGTTGGCAGAGTGCTTGCCTGGCATGCATAAGATCCCAAGTTTGATCCCCAGAACTATGTAAGCAGATGGTTAAGATTGTCATCTCAGCACCTGGTGGGTGGAGGCAGGAGATCAAGAGCTCAAAGTCACCTTTAATTACATGGCAAGTTTGAGACCCTGTCTCAAAAAATAAAAGGTCTCTATAATGACCATGTATAGACTCTTGCTTGCCATTATTCCCTGAACAATCTAGTATGCCAACATTCACATTACATCTGCATTGTATTATATACGGTAACTAAAAATGTGAACTTCTCAAACTGNGATGGGCCACTGAGGTGTCAAAAGATACTGGTTTTACAAGAGACAGTTTAGTGGCTACCCAATTGAGGAAGGGAGAGAAGGGACATGTTTTAAGCTGCTGTAGTTAAGTTTAAAGAGAAACACAGGCAACATTGAAAACATAGCATTATTTGTACTGGAAAGTGGCCTGACATTTTTTCTTCCTCATTAGAATGTCATGTCCTCTTCTGTTATTGCTTAATAAAATGTGGCGCTTATAGCTATCTCTATTGTTAAAAGCAACCAATGCAGCATATTTTCATGAAGGTAATACTGGGGTGACATTTAAAGTAACACTCAGAAACAGGTTCTAAAACCCTCCTAAACCTCCTCCTAATGTGAGGTCATTTAACATTTGTAGATGTGAGAAGGAGAGAGATCAGCCAGCTGTTTACCATGCCTGGGTTCAATCTTCTTTCATCCTGGATTTATACAGGCTATCACCACTGACAGATGAGGAGGTGAGCAGACAGACTGGACTCTGCAGCACTTTCTGCAGACATACTGGGCTGGGTCTGAAGTTGACTTGGATTCTTTAGGCTGAGTGGGTATGGGGTGCAGTGANCACCCTGATCCCCAAGTCCAACAGCATGGAGCCAGTCAGGCTCTCGCCCTTCTTTTCCTTCCTTCATTACTCCAGTAGAGGTGTTCTCCTCAAAAGTAGAGTTGGGGTGGGCATCAGGGGCAGGACAGGGCTTGGAGTGGTGTCAGATAAGAGCAGGAGACCCCTTGGTGCCACCTGTTAAGCAGAAGGAAGCCTGGAATTTGGGCAGCTGTTTAAGGGCATATTTATTCAAAGCAAGACTAGTTTGGGCTTTGCCACAAACATCATCTTCTCTATTCTCATGTAAAAGCCACATTCCTGTCAACTCCAGAAACATCGCTCATCCTCACAGCTGCTCAGAGAATGCACCATATCCACAGACCACTGAAGACTGGGCTGTTTGGGCCAGTTTTTTTTATCTTGTAATAGTCACATAATTTCATTTCCTACTAAATGGATTTACCTTTGGTAATGTATATACCAAATTTTACTAGCTGAAATCAGCATTTATAACTCATATTTAAAAATCCCCAGTACACAATGAGCCATGGGCAGTGGCTGCTGCCAATCAGCAAGTTCTGCGGTTTCTTTCCTTCCAATGGAATCCTGAGTTTCTCTTTCCTGTAGACGGAAAGCTTCCCCCATTCCCCTTGAATTTCTTGTTTGAGAAGGCTTTTCCAGTCTGATGACTGGAGCTGTGGCAGCCACCATGAGACCACACAATGGTAGCTATGAAAAACAAAATGGCCTTGTCCTTCATCGTATCACTGAATAACAGAGCCAGTGGGGAGTAACTGCCCACCTCCATAGTCCCTGAAATGTAAGAAAAAGAGATCCATAACTGTACTTGCACTGGAACTTGTTCTGCTTTCCTAGCTTGGAGGGAGAACTGTCTGCTGTTGCTGCTGACAAGTGGGCAGCTAAAGGGAGAACAGTTCTGCTTTTCAGGACATAGCCCTTGTGAACATCTTTTCTATGCTTCAGGAATTCGCACTGTAGAATCCTGAGCCTCAATGTCTTTCTTGGCTGGCAATGACATGAGTTGTGAGTGCTGTGAAGCAATGGCTTTGTGGAACCTGATCAGGGAGCGTGGGGACCGTGGCTTCCAGTGTTCAGAGGCATCATAGGTTGATGTCACAATGCTCAGGTCAGTGTCCACTGTTACAGAGAACCTTGGGATGATCTGAATGTTGTCCTCAGCCATACAGGGTAATGAAGATTTAGATACATGCCTACTATTCTTCAAATACTATGCTGAAATGTGTGACACTGAGACTGATCCCCCACACTGACATATTTCACTGTAACAACAATTTAAAGATTCTGGATTTATTGGTTTGGTTGTTTTTATCCTAGAGTTTCAATCTAGGTACAACTGGACTCATTGATACTATCTAAATCTAAGGGTCAGTGGGGTCTTAATACTCAAGAACTGCCTGGCCCTCTGGCCCCCAAAGGGCCCGACAGTAGTAGCAATGTAGGTTCCATATCTTAGGTATCAGATGGATGGTGTTTTGGAGGTAAATCTTTTCATACAGCNCATGTTAACATTTCCTGGTGAGGCCATGATTCTTCAACCATCTAGTAGGGCAGTGATCCTCAATTTTTTGTTGTTGTTGTCTTAGGATTCTCTCAGTCTTGAAAACTGAGGGCCCTACTAAGTTTTGGTTTAGCCCCATTAAATTCTGTTGGTATTTGATGTTCTTGGCACACTTAAAGTGAAAAGAATCAGATAATAGTGACTATGAAAACAGATTTTTATAGTATTTTGCTGACAATGGGCTACTCTTTGAAAAACCACTAAATTAAGTATTTGTTGAATACCAGTTGTGTACAAAGCACTGAAGTGACTTCTATAGAAAATCTGTAGCTAAGACAGAAGCAGAAGCAAAGGCAGGGCAATAGGGATGAGATTATCATGTGGATACAAGATGATGAGACAACAGAATGGGCCAGGACACAAGATGACATCACCAACTAGGCTGGGATGAAGATACAAGACATAATGATGGAGGATGTCTAGATTTACCTTTAATGTCTCTGGGCAATGCTACCATTTGAGAAGTTTTGCTCTATAAAAATGTCCTTTTCTTCTCCTCANAAGATAAATGTGATTGCATGTCTGTCTGTCTGTCCATGGTTTTAGGGATTGAACCCAGGTTTCATGTAAACAAGGAAAGCACTCTACCATTGAGTTATACTTTTAGCCCCACATCAGTGATTTTAAAACTAAAATTCGTGTCAGGTGATAGAAGGTGTGGTATACCTGCACAGTGACTGTGACTTCTCAGCAGGAAGGAGAGTGGTAATTTCCTCCTGAGCACTTGAAAGGTCAAAGAGATAAGCTAATGTGAGGTAACACCTCTTCATCATTTTGTTCGCCTGGAGTCAATTGGANTATTTTTGTTTATTGCTGAAGGAAAGTGAAACTCTACACTCATATGCCGCCCACTTCCTGGGAAACAAGGAGCCTGACCACTGCTGGGTGAGGAGCTCATCTAACAAGAACTGTACTTCCCACAACTTCCTGGAGAGCCGCCTGGCTCAGTACTCACCCTGTGACTCATGGCTACTTGCCTGTGTCACCTCTCTGTTCATGCCAAAGCCGACCTGGAGACCACCCACCGTTCCCGAAGAGCCAGTACCAGAAATTCACATCCAAATGAGTGCTCAGGTGAAGAGGGAGCCTGGAGTTTTGGGGAAGCTCCAATGACTCAAGCAACAAACACCACTGTAGCTTCTTAGTGTATTTTTCTGGGAGAAAATGAAATCGGACCAACCATAGGATATAGCTTTGTAACAGGATGTATGAACATGATATATAGATACATATTATAACAAATGTAAAATTCTATTTGAAAAGCTAAACCAGAGGTAAAACAGAATAAGCTAGAGTACTAAAACTACATACAGTACACCAGAATCAGGCTGTTAATATTGTATCCTATTTTAAGAGAAAAATACACAAAATTCTGTACAAGTCAAGTCTCCTTTGTGCCCAGGTGAGGACCACCAACCTCTACATGGCCTGGAGATGACAGTGAGATTGCATTCGGTCACCCTGCTTATTCCCCTCACATTCTGTGCTAGCTGCACTCCTGTCTTCTCACTCTCTTCACTCAGGGTCCAGGGCATATGACTTCTGGTTGTCCCTGGCTCTTTGGAGATGGATAGATACATGTTGTCTTTCCTACCTGCTCATCTTCTGAAACTGGGGGCGTTAAGGAACTTGCCTCTTTTGCTTTGGGATTCTGAACATTGTGCCATGTTTTCTTNTCATCCCAGGTTTATTAAGTAAACAGCCCAGGAAAGGGAAGAGAGGTGGAGAAAAGTACAGAGTTCCATTGCTATTTTCTCACTTTGAGCTCCTGCCTACAAAGTGTATCATTGCAGCAGCAATGAGCCGCCCATCTCTGCACCATCTCCATCTTTCTACCTAATGAGCTGAGAACTAACACTGCACCTAGATTGTTGGGGAGTGGCCCTCCGCTCCAGAAGCAATGTTTGACAATCAGCAATGTGGATGCCTGGCCTCCTCTTCTCCAAATCTGGCCATCTTTTACTAACCAGAGATCAGAGAAGTGGTCTTTTCTAAAGAAAAGCAGGTTCCTTTTCTTCCTCCCCATTTTCTTTCTTTATATGCACTGTGTATTTCCACATCAAACTCCCTGTTAAAACAATGACAGAAAAATGGCACGTGGGCACTCTGATATTTTATCTTTTGTGCATGCAGCTATGCATGCATATTAAGGCTAGTGAGAATCTAACACACACACACACACACACACACACACACACACACACACATTGAAACAAGAGAAACTCCCGAATGTATTCTTTTCAGAGTATGAAGGCTTCTCCTTTGTTACTGCTCTCTGAGAGAGTAAGGCAAAAGGCTAAGCCAAACAGAACTGCTGTATGAGCTAAAATATAAACTTTCCAGTACTAGGGTGTAGCATGCTTTGAATTCCGAAGCAGTTCAAGAGCCCTGATCCGCACCCCGTCTGCCTGCTGGATAGAGGCTGCCAAGTTATGGAAACAATCAGACTTCTATATCTCACCCACTTGCCACTCACTCACCTGCAGGGCTTTCATACTATCTATTCAAGTAGAGCGTGATCAGGAGGAAATAAAAGGGCCAAAATTGTGGGAGAGGCCATCACCCTTGCCAAGAACCAAAATAAATTAGTTGTGAAGAATGAAATTTAGTCAAGGATAGCAGAACAAATAAAAATAGTTAACCTATTACTCGATGTGATAGAAAATACATATTGCTTTAAAAAAAAAACTGTACTAATATTTATGCTGTGATGGCTGTCTGGATTGTCAGCTTCACTGGAATGAGAAAATAAGATTGTAAAGCATATAATCTTATGTCTATGTCTGTGTCTGTGAGATCTTTTCCAGAGAGGATGAACTAATGGAAGATCTAAGCCAAGGCGGCCTGCATGATAGCATATTCTCTCTTTTCCTGGTAGTNATCATGTGGTGTGCTATGCTTCTTTGCAAGCTCCCTGCTGTGAGGGCCCTGGGTGCAGCAGGGTAGGGGAACATAAGTTAATTTCCTCCCACTAAGTTGCTTGTGTCAGGCGTTCTACCCAGAAAGGAGAAAGCTAACATATATGCTATCCTTTTGTTTTTCAACTAAATTATTTACATGACCCTGGTCCATGTGATCAGCCAGTAACATAATTCTGGTACACAAATAATGATCTAAGCTCTGACCCCTAGCATCCAAGTGCAACTCAGGCGTGTGAACATGAGCCTGTAATCTCACCCCTGAGAGGCTGACAAAGGANGAGCCCTGGGATTTGCTGGCCAGCAAGTTTAGTCCATTAGTGAGCTACAAGTTCAATGAGAGATCCTGTCTGGGCAAGCTATTGAGGAAGATGCCCAACATCAACCTCTGGCTTCCACACACGCCTGAAGACACACTCATGAATATGTGCGTATTCATACACCACCCACAAGTGCAAACAAAACCAACCAGATGAAAACTTAGTACTGAACAACTTATGAGCCTGTCTTAGGGTTACTATTGTTGTGACAAAATACTATAACCAAAAACAAGTTGGGGAGCAGAGGATTTATTTGGTTGACTCTTATACATCATAGTTGATCATTAGAGGAAGTCAGGGAAGGCACTCAAACAGGACAGGAACCTGGAGGCAGGAGCTGATGCAGAGGCCATGAGGAGTGCTGCTTACTGGCTTCCACCTCATGGCTTGCTCAGCCTNTCTTATGTTACCCATGTTACCTGCCCAAGCATAATTGGGATTGAAGGTTCAGTATAGACAAAGATGTATGTCACTACAGAATTCCTCATGTTGCTCCTAAGACCAACATCTATAAATTTGAGGAAAAGACAAACCACCAATCAAAACTGCCTGTCTCTCTCACATTAATTTAGGCAATGGGTGGCTAGTGATATTTTATCTAAATTCTCTATTACCGCTGTTTCTTTTCTGGCAGTTGAATTCCTTTTTCTATGTATGGGCAGAGGGAAAGCCTTCCAGAAGAACTCTCTCATCTTCCCTATACCGAAGTCCATGAGCCCACTTTGTTTGTGCTGTGAGCCTGTCTTGGGCTAAGATGGTCTCCACACTCCGCTCTGGTGGAGATGATCCCTGCTCACTCCATCACAGGGGGTCTACTAAGTCTTCTTTTCCAGCTTTCTTTCTCGTTTTCTATAGGAAGTGGATAAAAATTTCCAGAGCACTTTTAACATGTTATGGGGAAACAATGTGTGAGCAGCAACAGGCCCTTCTGTCTAAACATGTCAGCACATACTCATACTGAATACGACCACCATGTGTCCAAGGGTACAAGCCCCCCCCCCCCCTACAGGCTCCCCAGGGGGGTAGTACCGCTCTTCCTAACTCTAGGGTTATAATGCACCCAGGTTTTTCTCTAATGCGACTTCATTAACCCCGTTACATTATGGGGAGCCCAGGGCCTGCAAGCCTTAACTCAAGCCCTCTTTTCTTTCCCTCCAGCATTCCCCCCAGAAAAGGAGAGACTGTTATCATTCCAGACACCCTAGTTGCTTCCGGAGTCCCATGGCTGCGCACGCGCTGTCAGCATTCAGGCAAAATGCTTAGTTACTCCAGGGCCTTATGTCCTAGTAATCTGCAGCAGAGTGGCCATGTAATCCATGTGCGTGTGCCTGGCGTGGCTAAGTAAGCCCCTATAGGCATGCTAGAGGTGATCCTCAAAAGCAGACTCCACCCGGTCCCCCTCCTGTCCCGCACATGTCTCTTTGGCATGCCTGCTCACTTGCCCATCTTTCCTATCNGCCCCTAATAAAATTCTTCAAGTGGGTTTTGTTGTATCTCGTGGACCGTTCTTCCGCCNGATAAATAACAGGAGTCATAGAATAAGCCCTATGGTCTCCTCCTCTTTCTGGTTCTTCTCAGTGTTCAAGTTCAGTCAAACCAGAGGCCTTAAAACATCTTGAGGTCTCATCCATCCAGGCCTTTATGGCAGAAGTTTGGGGTTGGGCTCGAGTGCACTTTTAAAACAAGCTGATGCTGACTGGAGAGAACCAGTGTCCTCTGTGATCATCACACATTAGCATATCCACAACAGGCCTTGTATTCTTCACATAACTGGACTTCACATGCTTTTGTAGCACTGGATTTCTAGGGAAAGCACATACACTAAGCCTCATGAGTTAGCCTCAGGATGAGAAGAGCTGTGACACATGGCTCATGGAATTACTACTTCTTTGAAACAAATGACTGTGGCTTTGTAATCTCAGGATCTCAAATNGTTTATCAGTAGAAAACAAGACAGAGCACAGAGCAAAACTCTGTCCAAATTGTGTAAGAAAAATACCTTTCAGACCAAGGACCTTGTTTTTCCTTCCAGAAGCATCACTTTCATAGGATGCTTGAAGCAACTAGAGATTACAGTGTTTTTAAAGGTTGATGTTAGCTAACTCTACCCAGGAGAGAAGATGGAGAGAAAAAGTAGGAAGGGGGAGAGGAAGAGAGAGATTCCCCTTTCTGAGCTTCATTAGTCTCCAGCTTCTACAGAGACCAGGAGTTTGAAATGAAAGGGATGAAGTACTATGAAAAGAGCAGACTAAAGGCTATCATTTTCAGTGTTTTTCTAGTCTTCCAGCCTTTATCTCTGGAGTGTTGGGACTGCAGGTGCATACCACCAAGCCTGGTTTATACGGGCTCTGTGCTCCATCTCCAGTACCAAGAATTGCTTAATTTTAATTCCTGTGTTGCTAAAGCATTGGGCCATAAAAAAGAAAATGATAACAAGTGTCGTCAGCAGTTTCTTCCCAAATAAACATATCAGAGAAGGAGGAAAACCTGTTAAAGCTAACCTCAGTGGAGCCTGCAATCTCCCTATGTAAGCACCTGCTGCACCTCTTCGTGGTATGCCTGCCTGGAGCAAGTACCTCTCACATTTTGATCTAACAAACACTTGTTTAGGAAACAGGCAACAGAGAAAGCTCTAGACCCCATGCTATAAAGCTGGACATACCACAGGTCCCAGCCAACCTTACCTGGACTCTTCTTTAACAAACGAGGGCTGTACCACAGGTCCCAGCCGACCTTACCTGGACTCTTCTATAACAAAGGAGGGCTGTACCACAGGTCCCAGCCAACCTTACCTGGACTCTTCTGTAACACAGGAGGGCTGTACCACAGGTCCCAGACATAAAGCACAGCTTCAAGAATCAACAATCTATGCTTCATCAAAAGCCATCCAGAAAAGAAACACTCATTTTTCTAATATAATAAAAGCATTTTTAGAACTAATTATAGATCTGCTTTACCTGACATTGTCAATTTAATTTAGCAAAACTTCATACTAAACAGATACTATCTATTATATGTAACATACTGAAAAAATACTACATGTCAATAACTCAAAAAGCCTCATGTATGTGACTAGTGTGAAGGAACTCAGTGGTTTTAGATTCCCTAGGTGTTCAGAGCAAAAAGAAGGTATAGTTTTACATCTACAAGGCTTTTGCACTTAGAATACAGAACACTGCTGGTCAAGCAGTGCCAGCACATCCTTCCAAAGTGAGCTGGGAATGAAGACAAATTCAACACTTCACATACAGCTTTGATTTCTATAATCACTAAATTTATTGTTTACAACAAAGCACTTTTGATATAATTTAAAATACACATGCTTTGATTGAAGAGAGACTGTAAATGAGTCCAGTTTTCTTCTACCTGTGATGACAGCTTCACCAGTTCTTCTAACAGCACTGCCTCTGAAGGAAGCATTTTGAGGTGTAACTGGAAAGGAAAGTATGATGGTTAAGTTGGACATTTTACTTAAGAATATTAAAATTTTGATTTTTTTTCTACCAAGGAACCTAAGAAAATAGCATCTAAATATTTCTTTCTGAAGTGGTAGTTTATTGTTCTCTGATTTCCTGCTGTTACATCAAACTATTTTTTACTTCAAATTTTTTTTAAGCCACAATCTCTGTTAACAGAACTATTGTAAGCTTCATTCTTCCACACCACAAACCCCAATTATCAGAATGTGCTTCCAGTTTTCTTCTCTATACCCCACTGATGATATGATGGTCACTGACTTTATTTTCTAAAGGCTTATGCAAATTTGTTTGTAGGGACTAACACTTGGTATACACAGGAAAACCTATAGAGACAATCTGGGATTTCTTTAAAAAACAACCTATCTGGTACTACCTAAATATCCAGCTTGTAAATAAATTTAAAATACTTGCATCTTCAGCACATTACACTACCACAGTGGACCCACAAATCACGTCTCTATTTCGTTCATCAAAAAGCAAGTTGTCCAAATTACTTGAAACTGATGGTGGTGAATACTTTGATTTCAGCAGCAGATAAAAATGAACAAACAAAAGAACTCGACTTTCCCTTATGATCACAGGAAACTTAAAAAAATGTAACTACTTAAAAAAGTTAAGGTTCAGCACAAATAAAAAACACATGACAAATAGGGATAAAGTCAAAATTATGCTGTTGAGTAATAACAAAATAAAGACTACAAAGCGCATAGCCCAGAGAGCAGGCCCAGACAGCTCCTGTTCAGTTACAGTTAGCCAGAGTATCAGCCACATGATGAGTGGCTGCGTATTTGACACTGTGGATGTAGAGCATGCCCATCTATTGTAGAATATTATTTTAAGGAGTGTTACTTTTGTTTATGTTGTATTTGTTTAACTCTGTGAAGCTGTGTTACTGTGCCTGTCTAAAACACCTGACTGGTCTAATTAAGAACTGAAAGGCCCGGCTAGCTCAGTCAGTAGCGCATGGGACTCTTAATCCCAGGATTGTGGGTTCATGCCCCATGTTGGGCACCAAAAAGGTTGTTTTTTACTCTTTTGGGGGCCCACCATGCAGCTCCCAAATAAATCACATATGGAGGCTTACTCTTAATTATGAATGCCTGGCCTTTGCTTGACTTAGTTTCTAGCCAGCTTTTCTTAAATTATCCCATCTACCTTTTGCCTCTGGGCTTTTCCCGTTCTCTTACTTCTGTAAATCTTACTCTTACTCCATTGCTTGCTGTGCAGCTGGGTGGACGGCCCCTGGAGTCCTCCTCCTTCCCTGGTTGCTTCTTTCTTCACTCCTTCTCATCTTTTCTTCTTTCTCCTCCCAGATTTATCCTTCTATTTATACTCTCTCTGGCTGCCAGCCCCACCTATCCTTTCTCCTGCATTGTTATTGGCCATTCAGCTCTTTATTAGATCATCAGGTGTTTTAGACAGGCACAGTAACACAGCTTCACAGAGTTAAACAAACACAACATAAACAAAAGTAACACACCTTAAATTAATATTCTACAATACCCATCTTTGCAGAATATTGTTTAATAACACTGCTACAAAGGAAGGGAAGTTTCTTACACCTCACTCACCTTTAAAAACAATGCAAGGTATGCCTGGGCTAACTCAAAGTCACGCTTTCTGTCCAACATCATCCCGATCATTTTCAAAAAGGCCTGCATGACTTCTACTGAGCCACCATCATCGGGAGACAGGTTTCGCAGCTCTGTTTCAATTCCTGATGGGCCTAATTCTTTCAGAAGGTGAAGAGCAGCTTCATCTGCATTATTGTAAAAGGAATCTAGTTACTTCTTACAATTACTTAATTGAAGAAGCTACACTCTTCCTTCATATCCAAGCAATATATATGTAAATGGCATCAGAATTTCTTTCTGTGCATAATTTTTTCACATTATAGTACAATGAACCCCAAGGTCAATGAAACAGTAAAAATTTTAATAGCAGTAAGACTACTAAAAGTCTTTAAAGTTTTGCCTTGTCAGGAATTTACACTTTTCTGCTCTTAAAAAAATCCTAAAGCTTCACAGCAGACACTTCATTAATCATAAATCAATCAGAACAAAAAATTTGTAACATGAGGTCATCAAGGAACATATTGCACTATTAATAGTGATTACCACCAGGAACAGGATGAGGTGGGTGAATTACTTTTTCTTTCTATCTTGGTTATTACAAAACATCAACAATATAGAAACGCATGAGGGGGAAGACTCCAGCCCATTGTATCAACCCCATGGCTCCTCTAGACTCCAGCCCCTATTCTATCAACCCCCATGGCTCCTCTAGAGGTCAGCCCCTGTTCTATCAACCCCACAGCTCCTCTAGAGGTCAGCCCCTGTTCTATCAACCCCCACTGCTCCTCCAGACTCCAGCCCCTGTTCTACCAACCCCCATGGCTCCTCCAGACTCCAGCCCCTGTTCTATCAACCCCACAGCTCCTCTAGAGGTCAGCACTACTGTTTACTCTGCATCCCATGAAAACACACTCACCACAACCCATGTTATCAGTCCCTTGCTATCCCAGTCTACGGTTTTAGCTTTTAAACCATGACAAAAATCTGATCTTGTTTTCTGTCCTTTAGGATATCTTAAACAATTGTTTATTCTTTATTCCTCAATAAACAAGAAGTCATTAGTACCATTCTCTGACTTTTGCCCATGTGGACTCAAGTGCTTCTGGTACGAAACACAAGCATTTTGAACATAAAACAATCAGATGAGTCAAATTTCTCAGGAGAGTGAGAGTTTTTAAAAATTGCTTATATTTACTATTAGTTACACAGTAACCTAAAAAGTTAAAATAAAATTAAATTAGATTTTAATTTTCCCTTTCTTTGAAAATTGCATGTGAAATTGCCTAAAATCTTTATAAATATAGGTACTGTAATAAATATAAAACTACCTGAAATATCTGTCTTTGCTGTATTAAGAACCATATTATTAAGCAGATTCTCAAATGAAAACAAGGAGGTTGAGGTTCCTGTTGTAAACTCTGGCAATGCAGCACTGAAAGCACATGCTAAATGCTGTCAGGGAGTTCTTCTCTAAACACAATCTGAGCTTCTATCCAGAAGGCTGGAAAGAATCTCAATAGATTTACTACTATCATCATCTGAATTTAGTACTACTCAGTCAGTGTAACTGAAAAGCTACATTGGTGTAGATGAGAGCTAAATTTTCAACACCTTTCGTTTTACTATATTCTTTTATCTNCTATGAACTCTGTTAATTTTTCTCTCAGATAAACTAAACCAAAGATGAAGAAACTTGTTGAAATTTTTAATAATTTAACTTACACTGATTATTTAGTAATCCTTCTTCAAGTTTCAGGTAGAAATTTGACTTTTGAGCCAAAATCCCAAGGTTTACCACCTTTGACTTAAAAAAAAACACACATTATTCAAAGAACATAAATATTACTCAACTNAAATGATTCTTAATTTACTCTGTTTGTGACACTGGGAGCTATACAAAGTGACAGACACGACACCCCATAAACTTAGAACACTGATCTGGCTCCTACCTGCTGGGGGTCCCCATTCTGCTCAGGTACAGCAAACCTGGGTACAAGCCCAGGAACCGTTGGGATGAAAAACGGTGCAGACTGGGGTACTTTGGGTGGCTCTTTTGGTTTATTCTTTTTCTGATGAAGAGAAAATGAGGAGAAAAAAGACTAGTAAGTACTGACCCTATTAACAGTTTCGAATGTCTTAATACAAATGAAATTGAAAACAAACATGAAAATGAACAGCAAGAAGAAAACCTTTGCACACTAGAATGTTAAAATCATTTTGAACAATGCTGTAGCTAGCCTTCACCCAGGCTTCCAATATAGAAGTGCTGCACGGGAACAGCTCTAAGACAAGGTTCATCTTCACAAAATGAATTGCTATACTCAGTATCTCTTAACAAAACAAAATNTAAACAACTTAACAAAATGGCTAGTCTCCAGAAGAAAATTCAAAACCAGAAGTACAGACTCTCCATTAGAAATAATTTGCTAAGATTTTGGAGAAATATGACCCTAATTCTTTTTTGTTTTGTTTTTTAAGACAGGATTTCTCTATAGCTCTGGCTGTCCTGGAACTCGCTCTGTAGACCAGGCTGGTCTAGAACTTGTAGAGATCTGCCTGCCTCTCTACCTCTGAAGTGCTGGGATTAAAGGTGTGTGCATCACCACCTAGAGACCTTGATTCTTTTTATTTTGTTGGAACTTTAACTTTTGTTTAATACTTTTAAAAAGATATTGCCAATTTATAAAATGTTTCATGTCATAAAATTCCACTGGAATTTCTGCTGTCAGATTTCTATTTTATGCAAAATTGTTTTTATTTTTTTAATTATGTGCATGTATGTGTGGGGTTTTGTGTCCTGAGTACAGTGACCACAGAGGCCAGAAGAGGATAACAGATCCCCTGAAGCTGAAGTTACAGGTGGTTTTGAGTCACCCAATGTGGGTGCTGAGGACTGAACCCAGGTCCTCTGTACAGCAACACCTGTTCTTAACCATAGAGCCATCTCTCCAGCTGGAAAAATATCTCTTAAAATTGCACTGTCCTCAGGGATAAGTGGGCTCCCTTTGTTTTCACCACTACAGTATCATCATACATCCCCTCAGTCCTATCTCAGGAACTCACTTGCTGACTCTGATGCAGAAAGCTCTGAAAGTTTACTTCGCAGCAGAAAGAACAATAAAACGTTAATTGTGGCTTAATAATAATAATAATAATAAAAACCCTAGTATAACTTTCTTAAACATAGCAGTAAGACACACACATATTTCGACAGCAACTTCTCTTCCTTTTGTTTTGAAAGCAAGAAATATAACTTATTAGACCAGATATTAAAATAGCCTGGTTCTAAAAGCCCTGTAGTCACAGACTGCTTCTGCTACAACCAAACACCTGCAGTGCACTTACAGCGGACATAGAGAAGGGACCTCTGTGATAACTGTTGGGCCTGGTAAGGCCCGGGCATGAGGTCCAGTGTAACTTCCTGAGCCTAACTTGAGTTTGGTGACCTGTCTTTGGACCATGACTCCCGTTCAGGAGTGACTCAGCACAAGCCGGACCACAAGACCACCTCTACCTAGCTACCGCTATAAGGAAAAAATATTATTGGCCCTCAACCCTTACCCCATCCCAGGTCACCCCAAGACACCTTCCCCTTCACTCCATTCTATGTAAGTCCTTGACTGATACAATAAAGCGAGTTCCTGCTTTGAC
>LZPO01066583.1:52705-63338 GCA_001675575.1 Neotoma lepida
TATCTTTCTCTTCACTTTTTCTTTCCTTCAGTTTGTGGTATATTAATTTTTCTATTTGCTATTGTCCTAACTATAGAAAAATGAAAAACTTTTCTCTATTAAGTAGCGCTAGTTTGTGTGCATGATGTCTGTGTGTGTGGTGCATGTGCCTCACGTGCCTGTGGACACAGATAGAATTTCTCTATCATTCTCTTTTATTACCTTGAGACAGGGCATCTCACAGAACCAGAGGCTCCCAGAATCTGTCTCCACTCCTCAGTGCTGTGGTAACAGTTATGAATAGACATGCCTGTTGCTTTACATGGGCACTGGGGATTCAAACTCAGGTCCTTATGACAGCAGAGCAAACTCTCTTAACCCCGAAGCCACTTCCCCAGCCTCAGTAGTGCCAGCTTTAAAGACAAGCATTTTACTGGAGCCCAGTGCCTTTCTGACCACAGAGCCCTGTGTGCTCTCACATCACACACCCAAGAAGCTGGTCCTGCCACAGTTTCTATCCCTGCCACACTGGACCCCGCNGTGTTCAACTCACCCTGTCCCTTCCTATCGGAGGTCCCCAAGGCATATTGTCCCTTCTGCCTGAAACAAGACATCGTTCCAGCAGCCTTGTGTCTCCTCTCTCTTCCTGCAGCCTCTGCATAGCCTTCACATGCTTAGGCAAGCATGCCCTGTATGTCCTGCCAGATCTGAACCCCGCATCTCTTCTTCAGTGCACATGTGATGCTCCCTGTTCCTCATNGAGGGGTGTGGCTGTCTCACTGCTTATTTTCCTGCACTGCAAGTAGTGGTGTGTGGACCATAGCTGGGGCTGGTTGTGTTCNTCACTGTCTCAGTGAGGCCTGGCTCTTAGTTCCTGAGAAAGATTTACTGCATAAATGGATGGATTATCCATCAAGAAAATGTCTGTGCAACCGGAGCATAAGTATTCAGTAAAAAGGCTTGGTAATTAGTGTGATACGAGTTCTAGGTTATGTTCAAAAAGGANCAAATTCATTNCAGCCTGAGTTGGTAAATACTACATGGTCCCTGAGCTGGTCCATTTGTAGTCAGTCCTTTCTCTAACCCAAGGGCTGCTTGATAACACCTGATCCTTACATTTTAAGGTACTCAGGTCACCCATCCTTGTGTTTCTAGTGTAGTGCGGTGTCAAGGGCTTATTTGATGTGATCACCAGCTTTCTGTCACTTTAACAAAATACTTGAAAAGGAATGGTGTGCTATGGTTTGTTGTGTCAGAGACCTGAATGCATGGACCCTTGGCCCTGTTGCTGTGGGCCCCAGTGAAGCTGTGTGGACCCTGGGCCCTATTGCCTTGGGCCTGGAGTGAGACTGAGAATCATGGTGGGGGCATGTAGCAGAACAAAGCTGCTCACCTTATAGCATCCAGGAAGGACAAGAGGCAAAAGGGGAGGCAGGGACAAGCTCTAACCTTCATGAGTATGCTCCCACTGACCTACTTTGTGTAGCTAGATTCTGAATTTTAACAGCCCATTCAGTTATGAACTCATCNATGGATCATCAGTCCATCCACCAGGTTAGTGCCTTCATGATTCAACCACCTTCCAAGGTCACACCTCTGACCATTGCTGCATATGGAATCAAGTGTACAATGAATACATCTTGGGGTGAGGGGGTCACTTCATATCCAAGCTGTAATAGCTGGTCCTCCAAAATGCTAGTTCCACTGAATTACACTGAACTAAGCAAGATGGAAATGTGTGACCCTAAAGTTTACTTCTCCTGTCTCCCCTGGGTCTCCTCTGTGTCCTTTCCCCCCTCCTCCCTTTTTTCTTCTTAAGGATTGCTGAGTCCTGTGAACTACTTTGGTTGTGATCAGATGTTGCCAGCAGAAAATTATCCTCATCTATTTTAGGCCTAACTTGGCTCTTCAGAATGAAATGGTCTGATTAGCCTTACAATCACGATGGTGGTTGGGCACTCCAGAGAGCTTCACAACCAGTGTGACTACACTGGTAACATTGTCACAGAGGTACTGATCTTGGGATAGAATCACAGGGTACACTAGCTAATTCAGAGCAGGAATTCAACTCAAAGATCAGACAAAACCTGTTCTTCTGCCCTAAAGGCTACAGAATTACCCTTGTCAGAATGAGCCATGCTGAGATGCCCAATGAACCTCGGGCAGCAGCAGTTAATGGGAGCCTATGTTCCTGTTAGAACCTGCCCCACAACCCATCTTATCCATTATTGTATATCTATATTTGAGAAATAACTAGGAAGGGGGATAGTCAACGTGGAATGTACATAATGAAATTGAAGATCAAAGAAATAATAAGAAAAGCAAAAGCCCACGGGTAAGATTGGTATTGATTGAACATCTTAGAAAACATTGCTAGAAAGAGATCAGGGCATGCTGTCTGTATGGAAAATGAGGGACTTGGCTTAGCCACACTTGAATTAGAATATGAATCATTCCCAGAGGCATCCCTGGGGGGCTCTTTAGACATCTTAGTATTCTTTCGAGATAGACTGGTAGAGTAGAACACGTGTGGGTTTACAAGTCAGCCATACCTGGGTTTAATGCCCAAGTTTACCTTAGTGACATTGAGTAAGTAACCTCATTATCTTCTCCTTCATCTCTCTCCTCCACTTCTCCTTCCTCTTCCTCCTTTTCTTCACTCTCCTCCTCCTCCTCCTTTTTCTAATTCATGTAAGTTTGAGTCATGAAAGCCAATAATCTTAGTATTTAGGAGGCTAAGGGAGGGGGCTTGTGAGTTCCAGACCATCCTGAACTAAATAGAAGGACCCAGTCTCAACAACAAAAGGACAATAATGATTTGTATAAGCTTGTGTAGAACAGCTGCCTTGTAGGTTTGTTATGAAGGTCAAATAAGATTGCCTAGATACAAAGATCATTGCCCAAAGCGGGCATGCAATCAATCACATTATTCCTTGGCCTCAAATTGTCAGCTCCTATCAACAGCTGGACAGGGTCTGGGTTAGAGTGAGATAAGCCAGTGCCTCTGTCACCCTGAGAGCAAATTCTCCTAGGCACGTCCCTGGCAGTTCATGTGACTCTCCCTGGTCCAGGTGTATACCTGAAGCAATGTCAGGCCACGGGTGAGGCATCTCAGAGTAGGTATCCTTCTCCCTGACTTCATCCCCTGAACTGTCTTACTGATGGCACACCTAAAACCCAGAGAAGCACTGTCACTTGACTTAAACCTATCATTCATATATAGCACACTTGAAATTTGAATCCAGATATATCGACTCCATACTTCAATAGCCTACAGATGGACTGTCCTGCCCATCTCAGAGTGCTAGCATACCCCCTCTGTGCTGTAAGTGGCCTCTGGACAGCTGGGCACCATTTTCTGAAGTCTACCAGTGCTTTCAATACCATAAAAGGACATGTCTCAAATTTTCAGCACATCTCAAAACATNTACTACAGGGTCTGCTTTATAGTCAAAGTTCAAGAAATAAATATTCACAAATAGAGGAAAAAAGATTCCTGTGCCCTTATAATTTTAATGTAGAGAAACAGTTATAATGAACATTAACCCAGCTGAAGGGGCAAAATGCATTAATTTCACCACAGGCTTGCTCTTTAAGAAGTTAGCTGTTCAAGCTCCATGGGGAATCTTGAACTCACAGAGACTCACTCCCACTGTTTCGAAAGAGAAAATTGCCTACCCCCACTGTGAGAGGCGGGTGGAGAGGCATAATGGAGGCTAGGGGAAGAGAGAGATCAGCTGCAGCAATACGCTGTGTGTAAACCCGAGTGAAGGACACAGAAAAGCAACGCTTTTGCTTAACATGAATGAAGGCTCTGACTCGGGTCTGGTAGGACCTGGGACTCTGTGTCTAACCATCTTCTGGTCATGCTGATGCTGCCAGCCTGTGGAACATACTTTCAGGCATTGAAGATGTTGTCACAAGACAAATCATTGGCCTTCGATTCTTTACATCAACAGTCCTTGGTCTTTCAACTGTGAGCAAGTTCCTTAATCCCAGACCGGGCAAAGGGCAAGGGAAAATCTGCCAAGAAGACTAAGAAACTGGGGGAAAAAAATCACTCCCATACAAAGACTACACAAGCACCTGTTGGGTAATGTCCTCGTTCATGGAACACTTCCGTTTTGTTCTCCATGAAATGAGCACCGAGGCTGATCTCTAGAGGCCAAGTCTAGAGGGTTCTGAGTGTGTGAAGGGAATTTTGGGGCAGAAGTTTTGGGGTTGTGGATCTGGCTCAATAGAGGCACTGTCTTCAGCCTGGAGACTCCCAGGACTCACCCTCACTGTACTCTCTTCTTCTGCAGGGGAAATCTGTGCGTTCAAGATCCACGGGCAGGAGCTGCCCTTTGAGGCTGTGGTGCTCAATAAGACATCGGGAGAGGGCCGGCTCCGTGCCAAGAGTCCCATTGACTGTGAGCTGCAGAAGGAGTACACATTCATTATCCAGGCCTATGACTGTGGTGTGGGGCCCCAGGAGGCAGCCTGGAAGAAGTCACACAAGTGAGTTCCCTGTCCCCCACTTCTGCCCTGGGCTACCCACTTCCATTTATTCTACTTACACACTATTTTTTAAATACATCAACCTATGGGTCACACCAGAGGTATAGCTGGAAGGTGGTTTAAAACTCCCAATTCTGCTAGCATCTCTTTGCCTAGGAGCAAGAAGTTGGTTGTGGTGGTAGTGATTGGCAGTGGTGGTGGGGGTCATATTGGAAAAAGATCCAGATGTAGCCAAGGTGATGGTGAGTGCCTCCAGAACATTTTCACAAGCTCGTCTCTACCCTAGGAATACTGTACCTGCTTTTCTCTTCTGGAAGAGACCCCTAGGCCACCTCCAGGACCAACTGAAAGCATGGCTTCTTCCAGGAAGCATTAAGCCCACCCCTTGGCTCAGATCTAGTCTAAACTTTTCTCTTATTTCTGCAAAGCTCTTTGTTTCTCATTGTCACATATGTCTCACCATGAGTCAGCTCTGCTCTCTCCCTTATGGAGTTTGGCTCAGTCACAGCACGATGTAAGAGCTGTTTGACTTCTTACTGAGTGGAGGAATGAGTGACTAGATGAAGGGAAGAGAGAAAATGGAGAGGAGGAAGAGGGACTATCTAGCCTGAAGTAGGCAATAGGGAATAGTGAAGAATGGGGATGATTCTATAGGGCAGACTTGCTCAGCATCAAGGCAAGGTAGGTGGTTGGTTCCCAGGGGGAGGGAAGACAACTACCCTGAGAGCCCAAGGCCTCTTCACTCACATGGCTTTGGATGGATCAATGCCCCACAGCATATGGCGTGATTCCTTNTTTACCATCATTTCTTCTTTCTGATTTGTGCTCCAGGGCTGTGGTCCACATCCAGGTGAAGGATGTCAATGAGTTTGCTCCCACCTTCAAAGAGCCAGCCTACAAGGCCATCGTCACAGAGGGCAAGATCTACGACAGCATCCTGCAGGTAGAAGCCATTGATGAGGACTGCTCCCCCCAATACAGCCAGATTTGCAACTATGAAATTGTCACAACAGATGTGCCTTTTGCCATTGACAGAAATGGTGAGTGTCCTGAGAAGATACCAGTACAGTCAGGAAAACAAATTCACCATCCTTTCTCTCAAGGCCAAGAGGGGCCCCAAATGCACTTAACAGTGTTACCTTCCTTGAAACCCTTTATCTAGGTCCCATGACTCAATTATGCCCTTGAGATGATGGCNCATTTATGATCAGAACCTTGCTAAGTCTAAACTACTTCCAAGAAATCCCAGGAACCTCAACAAACATGGTCTGGAGAACTCATAATCTCACACATTTGTATACAAAACAAAGATGATTTCCTGGAAGAATTATTTAACTGTTATCTAGGTGTGAGCCTCATCATCACCTTGGCCACATCTGGGTCCCTTTCAGTATTATCAGTTATAACATGAGTCCCCACCCCCCAATCACCACCATAAGAACCTGCTTTCTGCCTCTAGGCAAAGAGATACTAATAGAATTGGGAATTTTAAGCCACCTTTCAACCATAACTTTGTTAAGGAATCTTTAAAACTCTTGCCAATCTCCCCTTTGAGAATTTCAACCATAGCAGAGCCTTCCTCCCAGTTTGAATTGAACTGAAAATGGTCCCATAAGACCATTTGGATATTTCTCATCCCCATTAATATGAATCTTATTATAGTGTACACATAGCCAGAGGTCCAATCAACTCAATCCACATGGACTAGAACTTGATTGTAATGAAATGGTACTATTTGCTGAGTTCATTCCTCATTTGTAGTGTGAATTGTGTGGGCATCTATATGTTATTTGTAGTGTGAGTTGTGTGGGTATCTATATATTATTTGTAGTGTGAGTTGTGTGGGTATCTACATATTATCACCACTTTGTTTCTGATATCATTTAAGTAGCATAGAAGGATACAAAAGTTCCAAGACCTGAAACATTCTATAACCAAGGGTTAGGTTTGATGATGGACTCAAAATGGAGCTAGAATAGAATTCAAGATACCAAGCAACGAGGGAGGAAAAAGGAAAGAGAATCAAGGGGACATGAAGAGGGAAATTGTGTAAAATTTGTGAAAATTTGTGAAAGCATGCTGGGAACTGGAGTGAAACTGCACATTAGACTTGAGAATCTCACTAGCCAACATCTACAGGAGGAAACAAATTTGTCATGTGCTCCTAACATCTTCAGGAATGCTTCATGATATTGGGACCTGAAGGAAGCTTGCGCTGTGGTATAATCTTCTGCATCCTAAGAACAATACCAGAGTCCATAGAGGGAGGAAACACCTTCATCCTCACTTTCAAGTAACTTCCCAGACGATCTACCTGACTGTTAGGACAGAAGGCTAAAAGACATGGGACTAAGAGTTACACATCTGGGCATCATTAAATGCTAATTGTACAGGGCAGGAGATAGGTGCACAGGAAAGAGAAGATGGGAATACTGGAGTGAAGACGAATTCTATTTGTAGAACCTTCCAGAAGCACTCCCTCACAGCTTCTCCAGCAAGCCAAGCTAAGCCCCGTGAAAGGCTGGTCTGTACCCATTACACACACACACACACACACACACACATCATAAAATGAGAAAGAAATGTGGTTTTCTCCTCTAGGCTCTAGGTTTCTAGTCCCCTGTCATCAGTTGTTCAGTCTGTCCCCACAAAAGCTTTGGAATTTGGGACATGACAAGCACATAGTAAATAGCAAGACAGCTGAGTAGAGCCATCTGTGATTAGTGGTCAAGCTCCACCTGGCCTCTTGGTCCTTGTTCTCGAGAGCTCCTAAGGAAAGATGAGATGCAAATTCTTTAGTCTGAGGGTAAACTGCCCCAGTCATGAAGATAATTACTCACCTTGATGAGCCATTTTGCTAACATATGCCAATTTATTTCCCTGGCTGTCTCATTAAAAGTGAGTAATGGGCCTTTGCCAGGCCTCGGCCTCCAACTTTGGTTTACAATATAAGATGGTGAGGAGAGTTGGCACTCCTAGGGAGTGTGGGCTCCCAACAGAGAGGCTTACAAAAGCAATTCTCCAAGTAATGAAGACAGGACTTGGGCAGCTCCTGCTCACATGAGCTTCCCAGTGGGCCCTTAGCCATCCCTTCTGTGGCGACCTTCTCAGCTCCTTGAAGTTCTTTGTATATGAACACGTTATGGAAAGTGCTGCTGAATCTCGGGTGCCTTCCTTGACCACAAGGTTCTCCACGTTCTTCATTCCGCAGCTAAAGCAGATGCTGCTGGTTCTTCAACTTGCCAGGCTCTTTGCCTATGGGGGCAAGGGAGGAAGAGACACAGCGGCCGGAAGGGTGAAACTCTAGGTGGAGTCAGAGTGACCTCCTGTACCTAAGCACTCAACCTGTAACCCCTTGGCCTCCTTCCATGGGAAACCTTGGCTATATCAGTTCCAAACTCCTTGTGGGGTTCTGCAGCCAGGGATGAGGGTGTGTTGAGACTACTCAGCACATAAGCAGTCCTAAGTAATGCTGCTGTCTATGGTCATTACATATTTGCTCCTGTGACTGAGGCATGGGGTTTAGTCACTCTCCATGAAATCTGGGCTGAGATGATGAGCGTATAACTATGATGTGAGTTTATACCACCATCTTGGAAAGTTCTAGATCTACATCAGGTGGTATACAGGCTCCATCTGCAGACTCTAAGCCAGCCTCTCTGAGATAAGCAGAACCTGGATCCCTATTTTCAAGTGGAGAAATTGAACCCCAAGGCAGGGAGACTTTCCTAATACATTGTCATACTGTTGGCACTTGGGACTTCCCACTACAAACCTCTTCCTTGATGATAATAGAAAGGAACAGATGGCATAGGAGGTTTTTTCGGTTTATAAACATAGGGTAGAGTGAGATCAGCAAGGAGGCAGAGAAGGAGGTCCCAGGTCTGTCCCCCAACAAAGAACAAGTACATAGCCATGCACAAATGAAAGCAGCTAGTCTAGGACAACTTGGGACCAAATTAAGAAATTACAAGACAATGAGAGAAATATTGAGAATAACTACACAAAAATTGGGTAAGAACACTAGTTTCATTTTACCGANGCCATCTCATCCCCAGACTGGCAATGCCCAGCACAGGGAGGGATTCCCTAGCTCACAAATTCCTCTCACAGAAAAAACATAGAGCCTGCTGAACAACCAGCTTCCCTAGTCTTTCAGAACAGTTGCCACATGACTCACTTCGACATCATCCCGCCAGGTCACTGGGGAGGCCAATGTAGCCAAGATATCAGGCAATATCTGGGAACAAATTAGATGGCCAGGGGCTCTCAGTGTCAGCCATGTAGCAGGAATCACCATGGTCTCCAGTGGCCTGCTCTCCAGAGAACACCAGCCACCTTCACTGGGCACCTCCAGCACCCTCTTGGTCATGACCCTGTAGCTTTCATTATCATGTACCCTGCAATGTGTGGCCTGGTGGGTCACAACACCATTCATCACATAGGAATCCAACAGAAGCACAGTAAAAATAGACCCCGTCCTCTTTTACCACTAAGGAACCCATAGTTTTTCACTTTTTCAGTCTCCACTACTCCTCTTCTTCCTCTCTTGAGGAGATGACCTGGCTTCATCCTCCAGGGACACCTCACCAGACACCAGTACAGCCAGTGGGTCATAAACAAATGACCTGTGTACCCACTGCAAGTATAGGCTGACCATGACATATGCACTTGTGAATAATCTGTTAACCATGTGTCCATGAGCAGCCAGCCTCAACTCCTGTTATCAGGTCTCTCAGCTAAACANGTGCCTGCAGCTATCTCATGTAGTCATGTGCATGCCTGCCAGCCCTGACTCCCATCATGAAACCCGATAATCATGTTAACTCCTACAGCTGGTCCCCTACCCATAAATATGTGCAGTGTAAGCTCTGATGCCTCTAGCTATAGGTGTCTATGGAGCCACTAACCTTGCCATTGATACTGATTGGCTCATGTGCTCACAGTCAACCCTTGTAGCTACACAAATGTACACAACCAGACCCAGCTGCATCACTTATCACTTTGGCCACCACTGTGCTTGCACTCATAGCTAGTTCCTNCATTTGCCTGTATTCATACTGCCAACTTGAGTGCTATTCTTACCCTATACAGACAACTGGCCTTATCTCTGTAGCTGGCTCCCATGCACCAAATGGGTACACAAAGCCAGTCTTATAATGGGAGATAGATAGATAGATAGATAGATAGATAGATAGATAGATAGATAGATAGATACCATTATTACCAGCCTTATGCCTGTAGACACACCCTACCCATATATCCACAGTTGACTCTATCCTGACCCTTGTCACCATGTACATTCCCACAGCCAGTTAGATAGATGTTCAACAATGGTCTTAGCATCTGCTGTGTCAGCTTCTTGTCACAGCTACCACTGAGGATACCAAGATGCCCCTCTGTCACCATATCCCTTGTGGCACCAAGGACTACATATTGCANATATTGCGAACCCCAAATTCCTGAGTTAAGATATCATGTTCTTTCTTTCACACCTGGGACCACATGCTGGAACTAAGCATGGTGCCACAGTGTTTCTCCTCAGCCCACACAGTGAAGGCATTTCATTTCTGAAGTCATTCTCAAAAGTCTAAAAGGTGACTATCTCTTCAAATGCTCAGGCAACTACTGAAGACTGCAAGTCTTTCCCNCCACCCACATGTAATTTCAGTTCNAGGGGAACTGATGCCCTCTTCTGGCCTCTATAGGCAACAAGCATGCATGTGGTTCACNGACATACATACATGCAGGCAAAACACATAGAGATAACATTAAAACAAAATAAAGTATTAAAAAAACCTTACAGTCTAGGAGAGAATAAAGTAATATATTGAAAGTGATTAAACAACAATAACAAAAAACCCTGCCAACAAAGAATACTTTACCTGGCAAAGTCATCCTTTAAAAACAAGAGAGATAATGACTTTCCAAGATGACCAAAAATAAAGANAGTCATTACCACTAGGCCTGTCTTACAAGAAATGATGTCACTCCTTGAGGTGAAGCAAAATGATGCCATTTAATAATATCAAATCATATGAAAGTCATCGGTAAGTACGTATCAAATTTGCAATATTCTGATACTATCATGGTGGTAAGTAAATTACTTACAAGTATGTCTTAAAGACAAAAGTATTAAGAATGAGTACAGCGC
>LZPO01066583.1:70134-80957 GCA_001675575.1 Neotoma lepida
TGGCCCACCTTTCTGGAGTCATTTCACTCTGAAGAAAGAGAGTTAAGACTTCTGTTCAGAATTCAATCACATACTGCAGAAATATTTCTTGTGATGAGCTTAAGGTGTTTCTGTTTGTCAGAGTTCCCTTCCTGTGATGAGGACAGCCACAGACCAGTTTGCAGAGTCCATAGGACGGAGGTTCTCAGCTTTCTTAATGCTGACCCTTTAATACAGTTCCTCATGTTTGGTGACCCCCAACCATAAACTTATTTTCATTGCTACTTCATAACTGTAATTTTGCTACTGTTATGAATTGTGATGTAAATACCTGTGTTTTCCGATGGTCTTAGGTGACCNCTGGGAAGGGTGGTTCAACCCCCAAAGAGNTTGCAACCAGCAGGTAGAGAATACTGCTCTAGGGAGTGCTACCAATCCCAGGAGCCATTCCAGACCTGTGCAGGCCTTCAGAGTAAAACCAACATCTGGAAGAAACTACATGGAATTCCACACATCAGGCAGGAATACAGAAATATAGCAAGCCCATTTTGACTCAGAAAATACGGTCCCACATCAATAGATAGAGTTGTGTTTCCGGAAATAACTGAGCACACACAGCTAAGGTGTGGTTTTGCTCCACTGTCTTGGGTACCTTTGTACTCTGACATTGACCAGCCTCCACTTCCCCACCGTGATATGCTGGTAGGTGTGATTGCTGAATCAGATTCTCCAGTCTTTAGAGCAAAGTTTGATTTTCTAAAAGATTTTTTTGTTGTAGTAGATTCCCCCGATTTAGACGAATAATATTTAACTGTTGAAATGGAGGAAGCTTATTTGCATAAATTTCTTTTAATGTTAGGGAAATATAAAATAGATATCAGAATCCACCATTCTGTGTTTGTTGATTTGTTTTGTTTCTGTTTTCAAAATTTCAATTTGGGTAAGAGATGATAACATCTGAGTTCATATTTGCTGTCACTGCTAACATCAAAAGGGGGAGGGGGGAGAGAGACTATATAGGAAGGAAATGGTTCCTAGAAGTTGAAGATATTAATGTCTTAACACTAAACACTAAAAAATATTGAGTTTGGGGTCTTTACTCATTTTTTCCTTTGGAACAAGAATAGTATTCCATCAAAAACAAAACAAAACAACAAAAAAAACAGCCAGTTTAAGTTTTCTCATTAATGACCAAATATTTATTTCTGATCATAATATTAAATTCCTCTGAGGCAAACACACACAAATGGCTGTGAATACATTGTTTTCTCTTGGAGAAGAAAAATGTCTCCTTCCTCAGGGCGAGAAATCTGTTATTCTATGCAGCTTTCAGAAGAGAGGTCACACATTTTCTTATTGATTTTACTTCCTATTTGGTAGCAAAATAATGTGAGAAGAGGCAGTGAGCATTCCTGGCGACAAGCCCAGATGCTAAAAATTATGTGCCATGACATTGTCTGGATTCCATCTCTTTCCCAGAAACTTCATGGTAGATGAGTACTCTGCGCCCAGCACCAGAGACACACATGTGCACTTTCAGGAGTAGTTTTCTGGCAACACATTACTTGTAAGCACAGGCCAGTTGGATTCTAGATGCTGCTTGGGGTTCTCTAGCCCATGGCACAGAGAGATAGCTTCAGCCAAGGGTCTCCTGGAAGCTACCACCAAACCACAAAGAGACTATGTATGGTAGCTACACTCTTGCTTGGCCTTTATTTTTCACAAAGAGGTACAGGGAGGTAGGGAAGGACCATTCCATTCCCTCCTGAAGGTTGATGGGATGGGAAAAGGGTTTGGAGTAAGTGCAGCCTACTTCATCTGACCAGAAATGATTGTGTACATCCCTGCTCTTCAGGCAACATCAGGAACACGGAGAAGCTGAGCTTTGACAAGCAACGTCAGTATGAGATCCTGGTAACTGCTTATGACTGTGGACAGAAGCCTGCTGCTCAGGATACCCTGGTACAAGTGGATGTGAAGCCAGTGTGCAAGCCTGGCTGGCAAGGTGAGCCTGGTTTGATCAGTCCTGCTATGAGACAGCAACTTGGGTTGAGGGGCACAGAGGATGCTAGGCGTGCCCACAAATCTCACAGCACATTTCTAAAGGAAGTTTTAAAGTATAGTTGTTTTTCCAGTAAGAAGTGGTAGTTTTTGTATTCTCACAACTTTTCCAGGATGTATAATCCCCATTTTACAGTTGAGAATGTCAGAGGCAACTTGACTCTAACCACAGTTCTCCCTCACTCAAATTCCATTCCATTTCAGAGCTTAGGAGAGATTGCTAGGGTCTGTTGACNATGAGTGTTGAGCCTGACTGATGTGCTTCAAGTTCTGCATCACTGCTCAGCACCTGGGGAATGTCTCCATGGTCCTTGGGCTTAGACACAGTACATATCGTACAGGGGTGGGAGAGAAGGATGGGATCTTATGGTGAGGGAGTTTCTGAAAGCTTGGTGCAGGGAAGGGGGTGGAGCAATGGCCCTCAGTTTAGAACTTTCAGGAAGCAAAGACAGAGCATTCTCCAGCCACCTCTAAGTGACTAACTGAGGGCAAGGAAGGCATAGATGGCTCTTGCAGTGAACCGAGTGGTCTTTAGAATAACAGTGACTCTAGGTGACATCAATAGGTCTGGTGGCCAAGGTGGGATGCTAGTGTTATCTTTGGGTCTCAGGTTTGGTGCAGACTGCTCTGGTTCTTCTGCATATGGTGAGGATGTTATTGCTCCATATTAATTCCTGATAACCCAGTGAGTGGTCCAGTGATGATGGAAGGAGAGACTGGAAACCCAGTGAGTGGTCCAGTGATGATGGAAGGAGAGAATGGGCAAGAGAGCAGAACAAGCCAGGCTGCAATAGGAAACTGTTTTCCCAACTTCAAGAGCCTGAGCTCTTGTGGGTGTGATTAACTAGGATGCGGGAGGCAGGATTTTACCTGATTTACTATTGCATCTCTTAGGCTTAGCACCGTGTCTGGCCCCAAAGGTGTTTAGGAAATGACCACTGAATGAATGAATGAATTAATGAATGAACCAATACCTGAGTAAGAAGTCCCTGTGTTTTATTTTAACTTGTAAAGATCAGCAGTGAAAACCTAGCCTTTCAAAGAAAGCCTAGAAAAAAGCAAATGTTTTATGAGCACAGGGCATGATCACAACGGGGTTTTAAAGGAAAAAGCAAAACATAAGGTTGTATCTAAAATAATTATCCCAGTACTTTCTGTCTTTGACAAATGAGGCACCTACACACTTNGGAGTAAGTGTTCAAGCCTATATTTAAACATAATTTATTTATAGAGTTTTGTACTTGTTAAATCTATGCAAATTTAGTGTTAAAGTATATGAAAAAAAAGCTTGTCATCATGGTTAATTTTTTGCGTGAAGGATGTATGGGGCACCTACCCTGTGATGTGTAATATTGCTGACAATTCCCGTAGGTGAGCTTGGGCTGCCAGAGTGGAGCCAGCTGCCTGTCCTGTCTCCAGCATCATCAGAGGCGCAGGTGTGATGTAGACCCTCACAGTGTTAAGAGGATTAGTGAATGGGCAGTGAGACCTCTGTTTAAGACAGAAAAAAACAATCCTTCCTAGACCAAGAAGGGAAGAATCGGTTCCCTGCATCGGTTCNTCATGTGGTGCAGTGATCTACATGTGTGCAATACTAGAATCAACCGCTTCCCCGTGGTTCCTTTGCCTAAGCTGGCAGCTCGTGGTGGCAGATGCTGGACATGAGTGGTGTACATGGTTTGTGCTTTGAGGGCCTCTCCCCTCAGTTTATCTTCTGCGAACTCCATCCAGTCCCTCCCCCACCTANCACCCCAGCAGCCTTTCAGGTCATAGTGGGGCTCTCGAGGCTACCTGTTGTGTGCAGGAATGGTCACAGTACCTTTCTGCCATTTATGTCCCCACCCCTAGAGCTCACGAGGACACTTCTTTCTCTTGCCCACCTAACATCCTGGTCCCAGATATGTAAGCACCTCTCACCTCCAGCCCTCCACCTCGTTCTCTCTTCTACCCTCACTCAAGGCTACAGGCTGTTATCTGGATGAATGTCTTTCTCCAGTGAAGAACTGCACTCAGATGGTCCTGGATATGTTCTCCAAGCTTTTCAGGTCAACCTACAGTTAGCCATGCCTTGCAGGTTTCTTTGCTGCCTATAGACAAGGCAGGCCACCTTTTATGGTGAGAGACAGAAAGGTTAGCCTTTACTTGGAACATGACTGAGGGAATACTGTATATGGGAGAGGGGGCCAGAAAAGGGATGTCTTTTGGGGGAGAAGAGTAGCCTAGCTTTCAGAGACTGCTATGACTAGGAAATGGAGGAGGCATGATTGGAGAGGTCAGGGGCTGTCTCTTATACACATCTAGATGTGTATAAGAGACAGGTCATATACATATCCCTCCCACAGTTTTCCCTCCCCTGACTCATCCCAGGCCCCTCCCCACCTCCCTTCCCACTAGCAGCTCAAGTCAGCAAACACAGTTTGGCAGTTTAAATTCTTGTACCTGTTCTAAGCCATTTGCCTGCAGGCAGGAGGGTTTGCAGCACAGTGAAAGCAATCCATCATGTTCAGGAGCCCTGCCNCCTGGGAGCATTCCCAATCTGCACTCACCAAGCCTTTGCTGTAGCCAACTCCTCCCAGGGGGCTGTCACTGCTGAGCAAGGGGACCTGCTCACAGATGGAGTCTCCCTAAGCCCACAAGGAATGTGCTCTCCAACTCCAATGATGGTCCAGAGCAGGGGCCCCTGATATCTGTCACAATAACCCCTCCCACACGAAGGCCCCTGCCTAGCTTACCTGCCCCTGGCCTTACTCACCTGTGTATAAGACACAGGCTCTGCCACCAGCTTTATTTCATACCTTAGCCAAGGTGCGGTCTCTTCAGAATGTGGTTTTCCAGCCCCTATCTTTTTTCTGTGGATTGGTCTTGTCTTCTCAGAAAGCACATGAGCTCCTTGAGGACAGAACTGTACTTCTCACAGCTTCTGAAGTATCACTTACACATAGACTAAACACTCCCTTGCTAGCTTCACTCCCCAGTGGGTGGNGGGGGGGCTTATCAGGGATCCAGCAGGCAGCAAGGGGAGGAAGGAAGGATTTGTATGCAGAACATGAAGCCACNGTACCAAGCATGCTCATGTATCTCACTCTTGCGAGGGACTCCGAGGCAGTAACCCTGACAAGTGAAAGACAGCAGCTCACTATGGGGGTCAGCATTCCTTTTCACATTTGGNCAGGAAGGAAGGAACCTCAAAGCACGAACTGTTGTGCCCAACAGTCTGAAGACTGATGTGCCTAGAGGCACATCCAGTTCTAGGATGAAGGACTCTATCAGAAACCAGTGAAGAGGTGTATACGTAGCTCATCGCAGGGCAGAGGCAGGCTGGCATCATGCCTCTCCTGCAAGGTGTCTGGATTGCAGTCATTTCCCTCTTGCTCTTGGGTGAAATTTTGTCACCTGGCCTGGGTGTTCTGCAAAGGCATGGAGCAGGATCCACACCTGTGGGGAGCACATGAACTCCTGAGTCAATGTGTATTGTTGCCATGAGCACAGCCATGTCAAGGACCCCAGAACCTCTGACTACAGGAATGGCAAAGCCTTCCCCTGTTCCCTAGGCTGTGTGCAGATGTTGACAACATATATAGAAAGTGTCAACAGCAGTTTCCTTGTCCCTGATATTTACAGCCTGAGACTGCTCCACGAAAGAGACCCCCTACAGAGATTGACTGAAGCTGCCCTTTTGTTCAGCTGCATGCAATAAACCCACCTCCCTGATACAAATATATAAAATAAACACACTGAGTCTCTGGCTGCTACTGCTGGTAACACTTACATGCTAGGCTCTATCATTTCTAGCTGGTCCTAGAGACCCAAACCCCACTGCTCACTGTCTCTTCATGTAAGATGACCCNCCCTACAAAAGACAGCCCTGGACATGGGCCTGTCTGGTGGCCTTTCACTATTTCTTCCCTGNACTGATAATTGACCCAGACAACTAGACAAGTGGATCTGGGCTTCCTAGATTGCAGAGTCAGCTCTCCAGTCCCCAAGAAACTTGTTTAGCCCTGACCAGAGGACTCCAGGAAGTTAGGCATGCCTTATTCAGCAGTCCACTCAGCTTGATTGCGAGTTTCTCCATGGGCCCAAACAACAACCTTTTCTTCAATCCTTCGCAATGATACATCCTGTATATATAAAAAGAAAAGAGCAGATAGATGGTGGTGCACGCCTTTAATCTTAGCACTTAGAAGGCAGAGGCAAGCAGATCTCTGTGAGTTCAAGGCCAGCCTGGTCTACAGAGGGAGTTCCAGGACAGCCAGGGCTATTACCCAGAGAAACCTTGTCTTGAAAAACCAGAGAGAGAGAAAGAGAGAGGTAGCCACGTAGTTGAACACTTATCCTGTGTTCTCTAGGTTTGGAAGATTCTGTGGGTGCATCAAATCACCCTAGATGTCTACTGTTTCACCAAGCTTGTGTGGGGAAAGAAGCATGACATCTTTTGGGGAGCACTTCTTAAACCTGAATGTCCCCAAAAATCAACCAGGGACTAGATAAAATGCAGATCCAGACTTAACAAGACTGGGTAGGCCCAGGTGCTGGATAGACTTCATTTTTAATAAGAAGATCATGCAGACAGCATCATCAAGGNCAGAGAGTGCGTCTGTAACATTCACCTTGAAAAGACAGCAGCAGAAAAGCTGCTGGTTGGTANTAATTCTCCTACCTTAGTCACACCGTTAGAGAGAACAGGAGCTTGCATGCATATTATGACACAGGAGATGTTCTTAGAGTGAACATTTCCCTGGCCACCAAACAGTTCCCTCATTATAGAGGCCCTCTGTGTGCCGAAGACATGGCCATGAAGACCTATCTAGTTGTGACCTAACAGAACTCCTAGCAGAGAAAACAATGGCACACTGAAGATAGAAGACATGGTATTGGGACCTGTGGAAGTNCACATGAGATACTGAACTTGAAACAGGCAGGAGTCCTTGGAAGTCTGTAGGTGGTTTTGAACACAGAAGAGAAGGGTGTTACAGACCCTACCAAGTGTTAGGAAAGTGGAAGGAACCACAGTGTGGCCAAGCACAGGGGAGGAAGACTAGACTGACCAAAAGGGCCAAGATCATGGAGGAAAGACTTCATTGTCATTCTGAGGGCAAGGAGAAGTCCCAGAGACTTCCTTGCATCAGTGAGCTTGGCACACATCTCAGGGAGGAATGGCTTCACCAACTATCTAGGTAAAGATTGAGTGAACAGGGACAAGCTAAAAAGAATGATTATTTCTAAGTATGCTCTGCTAAAGCCAAGTATTTATCCCAAAACCAATTTAAAGTGCTTGGCANAAAAGGAGGTTAGATTTATAGTCTTATCCTAGGACTCCANAACGGAANGGCTAAAGTTGCAGTTGGATGTTTCTGGGGAAAAGCTTGCTCCTATGAAGTCTTGTCAAGGATATGCCTCAAACCCCTGCCATGCATCTGTGGCTAGAGTTTNCCCATGGGCCCAATCATGGAAGAATAAAGCCCAGACGAGGGGCCAGCTGGCTTTATCTCTGCCCCTTCCAAAAGTCAGATTAATACTGAAGAGTTGGCTTAGATTTTATTTTCTGAAGGACACTGATTCAAAATGTTGGGTGACAGGCCCAGTGAGATGTTCAGATCTGCTTATGGAGCCNAATCGTTCAGAGCTGAGAAGGTGGAGTGGACNGGGACGATAGGCTGCTGATAAGCAGGGCTCTGGTGGGCACATGGAATGAAAGAATAATCCCACTGCTCCTTCGCTGTCCTGCTGGGTGTCTAAAATGCCCCCACCACACTACTGACTCTTTTTTAAAGGAATAATCCCCTCTTAGATGGCTCAGCGGTTTAGAACATTGGCTGCTCTTCCAGAGGACCAGGGTTCAATTCCCAGCACCCACATGACAGCTTACAACTCTCTATAACTCCAATTCCAGAGGATCTGACACCCTCTCACAGACATACATGCAGGAAAAACATCAATTCTCATAAAATAAAAATGAATAANATGTTTTTTAAAATGCAAATACCTCCTTCAGTGATAATGGATTAAGCCAGGGTTCAGAAAACTGTAGCCCATAGGGAAATTGAGGGAACCAGTTGTTTTTATAGAGCCATGAGCTAAAATAATGTATTTCTATATTTTAAATGTTTACAAAAAAATCAAAAGAATATTTTATAGCACATGGGTATTATAAGAAATTCAAGCCTTGGTGCCAAAGGGTTCCCTGGGACATAACTCCACTCCTTGCAGATTGCATACAGATGCCCCGAAACAGCTCATGACAGTAGGCCATATGCCCCTTAAAATCTAAATATTCACTTTCAAGCCCATTGCGGGGGTAAAGCTTTCTGACCCCTTAATGAAGCTCTTAATGTTGTTGTGACTTTAGAAAGAAGTGCTTTACTGAATTATCTAGTTCAGTCTAGAAAGACCAGGACACCAGATGGGCATATTGTACAAAGGCAAAAGATCATAAATTAGTTCAAGCATTGCCACACAGAAGACAGGAACAACCTTGTGATGTAAGCAATTCTATTCCATTTTACAGATAGGAAAATGGGCTAAAGAGAGACTATGGGATTTACTCCAACTTTACAGCTGCTAAATAGCAAGAATGGAATTCAAATTCCTAATTTATCAATTCAAAAGCATAGTGGAGGGCAGGGAGTATGACNGANGCTGGGAAAAGAGGTTGGTGATTCCCAAGAGGGGATATTGCCAGCTTTACAATGGCTATTTTAGAAAGTTTAAAAGACAGACNTGACCCAGACATCCTTGGGCAGCATGTTAGCCTCCCAGTTACTCTATAAAATGATGGTGACACTTGTGTGGGAAGCTAGCTAGAATTCAATGGAACAACACCTAAGAAATGCCCACCTCAGTAGGTCTGGCTCCTCCCTCTGCTCCACCAACTCCTCTTTTTTCCCTGAAGCTGGTCTAGCAGCTCATGAAGAAACAACCCCATGCTTGCAGACTGCCTACCTCTCTGACACTGTCNGCCTANACCAAAAGTGCCTCTGGTTATCTCACAGGGCAGAGGACACAGAGTGAACCTGGAATTTGGATATTAAGCTTCAAATACAAAGATACTGGCCCTGAGTGTGGCTCCTTATAGTGGGACAAAAAGATGTCACCTTCCCCTCGAAGAGAACGCAGCATGAAAATTCCCTATCTTCTTTTCCAGTCAACAGGGTGGTGCCTGGCTTATTTGAGGTTTATCTCTAGGGAATCAGCTCCTTTATCCTCCTAGCCCCAGTTTCTGTCCCCTCTGCCCTCAGGCTTCGCTTGCCTTCTTCACTCTCCCCTTTGGGCCTATAACCTCTCTCCTCATGGCCCCCCTTTCCACTCNTCTCCATCTGACCTTCAGTCTTCCTCCATCTTCTTCTGATACCATCTCTGTTCCTCCCTTTCCCAAGCAATGCACCCTAATCCCCACATGGAAAAGCCCTGGAGCCCTGGAAATGGAGGGTTGCAGGGGTCAAGAACAAACCATTGATTACCGAGCTGGACATGGAATGCAGACTGGATTCTAAGATTACCTCCGCTCCCATCTGGCCACAGGATTTGTTTCAGCCATTTCTCTGACCCAGGTTTGGTTTCCTGAACAATAAATTATGAATTATAATTCTTGGCCAAACTATCTTTTGTAGGATCATTAGGACCAAAAGAGATTGCTGTGTAGAAATACTTTGCAAAATTTAAGTCATTGTGTAAACAATGCTATGATTAAAATTGGGGAAATAAGTGACGCCCTACAAATGAGCACACCTCATAGAATACACCAAGACTGTGTGGACTGAGCAGCATACCCTAGCATGCTGCAGACTAGAACCAAAGGGAGAAGTGACAAAACAGCACTGTCCCAGAGAAGGGGAACTCAGCTTTCAGTCCTAGCTTAGCTGGGGACTAGGAAGAGGTTACTCCCATCTGGCCTTGGTTCCTTACATGTAAACTTTCAGGGATTAAATAGAAGGTACCTATGGAGGGCCTTGCACAGAACCACATAGCAGGCTCAGCAAACAGCAGCAGCAANGCTTTGACTTGAGTTCCCTTTGCTCTGGTTTTTAAAACCACAATGAGTCATTTTGTTCCAAATAACTAGCAAAGCTATCCCTAAGGTCCAAGCTCTGCTGGCGGCTGTGGGGTGACCCTGAGTTTTGCGTTTGCTGAGAGCTGCCAGGCAAGCAGCTTGCTCTGGCTGCAGGCCTCGTGGGGCACTCCACTGTGAGTAACGACCTGTTTTGACATCTCTGACATAGCCGATCATTAAGGTGCAACAAATGGCTCTGTAAGGGAAGCTGATTTACCTACTCAGTGGCGTCCTAATGTGTTTAAAGACCTGCTGGATCAAAGTACCGTGCTNGAGCCATCTTCCACCTGGCCCCTGAGTTGGAAAGAAATGGGCCAATAATCTCAGCCCTGGGGGAGGGGTAGATGGCCACAACCCACACAGTATTAAAGGCTATAACGGTAGTTACTGCTGTCCAAATAATCACCATTTGCCAAGTGCCAGCTGAGGGCCCGTGTGCTCTTCACCACATCCTGAAAGCTGCTTACACATTTTATAGATGAGGACAATGAGGTTAAGATTTTCCATAGTACACAATATCCAAACCAGTGCCATCTGTGTGTGGACACTAAGGTCTCCAGCCTGGTTATCTCAGATGCTTCCAAAGCAAATACCGGGCNCAGTTGTCTTTGGAGCTCTGCAACAGAGCTGTGCAGATGAAGTGTCTACACTTAGAACCATCCCAAGGTATCATTGCACAAGGCAGCCTTGCAGGATGTGTGTGTGTGTGTGTGTGTGTGTGTGTGTGTGTGTG
>LZPO01066583.1:81977-96133 GCA_001675575.1 Neotoma lepida
GCCTCCTGCCAGTGCCTTTCTCGGATGGGTATATATACATCGATGGCTTACATAAGAAATACAGCAAAGGACGTGGGCTTCTTGCTCTCCGTGGCCACGTTTGTAGATAGCCCACCCAGCTTTGGCACCGTGTTGTCTGTACACCAGCCAGACTCAGGTTTCTGATAAACATGACCTACATAGCAGGCTGCCCTCTACTTCTTCCTATGCTGTCTTTATCCCTGAAGTAGGTAGAATAGCCCCAAATCTACCCACATCTACCACATGGAGCTCTTGGAAGGAGGAGACTGCTCTGGATTTGCATTGATGGGTGTTGTAACCAACAGGGACTCTGATGTCACCCTACCATGCAACGGAGCAACTGTGGTCCTGGATCAATTAGAAAGCTCCCAAAGTTCAATAAAATGTCCCCAGAGCTTGCTTAAGCCTAGCCAATGATGAGACCCTGGGAACTCTGAGCTGCAGTGGTTGAGGTAAGGGCAAGCAAGTGATCAGACTGTTAGAATACAGAGTTGCCAGTGTAGTGAACAGTACATCCAGGCTTCGGGAGTTGAGATCAAGGGTGTTTGTCCCATTACTCAGCTGTCTGGGGGAGGTGACCAGCATTAGAAGGGCTTCTCANAGGAGATGNCACCAGAATTGAGCTCTAAAGGTAAGTGAAGTTAGCTAGGTACCCTGAGGGGCTGGGGAAGGTGCGNTGGTGGGAAGAGTAGGGAGAATACCCGCAGGAGAGCTTGCCCAATAATTACTGTGCCCTCTAGGAGTTTATTTCCATCTACCCAACACACCTTGCCTTATGAGTNAAGGAGACAGACATCCACTATGTAGTTGAAGATTTTGGGAAAAGCTATTGCCTATTAGTTTTCAAATGGGGCTTCTGATGGGGACAGTTAATGAAATAGAACTTCCAGAACTTTTCAGGAGGATTCTGTGAGGTGGTGGACATAAGGACCAAGTTCTTCTGGTCTTCAAAGGCAAAATAGGCCTCAGCAAGAAGGACCCTTCCCCCTGCCTGTCTTAGCCTACAGTGTGTAGCAGTACTCAAATATCTGANGTTAGATAAATCCTAAAGAACAAAGGTTTATATTTACACACAGTTCTAGAGTAGGAAAGTACCAGGACAGGATGCCAGCATCAGGTTGGCATCTGGTGAANGCCTTATGCTGTCTCAGAATATGATGGGGAGGTAAAAGGAAAATAGGAACATGTGTGTGAGAGACATGGGAGTCGAACTAACTTATACTAACCCAGTNTCCTGGTAACTGATTGAGTTCCATGAGTCCTGATTTGCTCCCTCCAGCCCTAACCTAGTCTCTTAACAAAACCCGTAATCTCTTTGGAGGGTGTTGCCATGTGACCAAATTACCTTGCATCAGGCACAGTTAGAACAATCTTTATTTGTCTTGCTAAGGCCTCTACTGGAGGATAGATGCCAGGATGGCTTTGATACTCCCTGTATCCCAAATGTCAGTGTTTGTCTCTGGCCTGAAACTCCAAATCCCTGGGTATAGCAGCCAGGGTAACATAGAGTTAGGACTGGGGCTTGCCTTGTCCCCTGGGTGGGAGGCTTGAGTAATGATGAAAGGATGCCCCAGCTGCCATGACTTCTTGTGAGAACCAGCTTTTCTTCCAGGCTGCAAGCCAGAAGCAAAAGCTGACAGTATGTTGCTCCCACTCAGCCTCTAAGGTTTCCAGACTTCAGCCCCCTAGCATCCAAATNGAGTATAAGGCCCACAATGTCAAATCCCCAAGTGCTCTGTGTGAGATGCATTAGTGGCACTCACACATGCCAGCCGGGCCTTGTGACAAAGACAGGGCAGACACCCCAGGGCTTAGGAGAGGGATGTGTCTCAGGTGAATGTTATACACTTTGTCTGCATTCTGGAGGAGACTTCAAGGTGAGTGGCATTTGGGCCATCATAAGGTTTAATGCTACTATTTTAGTTATAGANTTTATGATCATTTTTAAAGGATTAAAACAATTGTAGAGTAATAACCACCACAAAATTTTCCCACAGTTGGGCAGGGGAGATGGCTCAGTAGGTAAAAGAATGTGCTATGGAAGTGGGGACAGGATTCTGAGTCTCCAGAACCCATATATAATGGGACATGGTAGGGNCAGGGTCTGTAGTCCCAGTGCTCCTGCAGGGAGATGGAAGGGAGACATGGGAGAGTCCCTGNGAGCTTGAAGGCCAGATAGCCTAGAGGACAGAGCAGCAAAACCTTAGAAGAGGTACAAGGCAAAGGCTGACATGAGGTTGTCCTCTGACCTCTGACCACCACAGGCACTGTGGTACACCTGAGTCCTCATACACACACACACACACACACACACACACACACACACACTTGCATATACACATAGTTACACAATCATAAACACATTTCCATAAAGATAATATTATTGATAATGGTAATAATAATAAATACCCATAACTTAATAATGCAGTATTATCATCATTGCACATTCTCCTTTTATTCAGCCATGTGAACCTTATGTTCTTTCTCACTTCATGGCATATGCATCTCCCACATCATAAGACCTCACCAGCTGCATGATGTCCCTTCACAGAGGACTAGGCAAATACATTCGGCAGTGTCCTGTGNGCTAGTGGCTGTCAGGTACTAGTATGATTCTAACTTTTTTTTCAACGCATAAATATTCATGAGTATTGCTCTATAGTCTTCTCATTTTTACTTACTTTCTCAGGAGTGCACGGGCTAGGCNAAAGTCTAGAGGCTTTGAAGCTTGAATCACATGTTACCAAGCACCGCCCTAACCTTTCCTGATGACTCAGTGCTGCCCCCCTGCAGTGAGAAGGAGCATCTCCCAGCAGCTGCACCTCCTAGTACCACACACTTGGATGCTGGGATCTCCTCTGTGTATTCAGTAGACTGGGAGTTGGACCATATTTCCCAAAGATATGAGAATTTGATTCTAACTTGAGACTACTGTCTGGTGAAGTGTTAAGTCCCATGCTCTTGGGCCACTTAGAGTCAAGGTCCTTTTGTATACAGTTAAGTTTTCAATCTATATGCGACGGATAGACAAATGAGATTTATATAGCTAGAACGTGACAAAACATACACAAGCCCTCTTTCAAAAAGACTGANAATGCGTGCATGAAAANCCATACTCCTCCGTTGTAAATGCTATACAGAGACATAAAAGTAAATATTCTCAAAGAACAGATGCTCCATCTTACACCAATAATACATTTTTCCCAAGATAAGAAAATTGCCTGGAAAATGCTCATGTTTATTGGGCATGAGAGAGAAGCACTTCTATAAATCCATGAGAAAGTACCCTGGTTGGCTGAGTTAATGATTTCCCCTTTGGGAGAAGTATCTTTCATCAGGGCTGCTCTGAACTGCCTGCATCTCTTCAACATCGAGCCAGTTCTGTTGGAGAAGCGTGAAGGTGGAGGTGATGGCTAAAGGGTGGGGGAGAGAGAAGCTGAAGGCCCTGTTTTCTGAACACCATATGGGTCTCTTCAGTGTTGGCTGCTTGTCACCTGCCCTCCAATGGGCATGGAACCAGAGAGAGAGGAAGGAAAGAGCTGTTGGGGGCTGAAATGAGGTGGTACCCACACTCACAAGAGTGCACACTATTGGAGCACTGGAATACTCATCCTAACATAACAGATCTGTGCAGAACAGAATGGTTCCCTTCCAACACATGCAAGGCCAGTGGCTGCTCTGACTGGAGTGCACATCCTGGACCACTGCAGAACCTACCTAAGATCTGTGACCAGGCGTGTAGGGCCTGGAGAGGCAGCACACAGAATAAATAACAAAGCCAGCCAAGCAGAATGGCATGGTCTTCCATTCAGAAGGACTAGGATGAGCGAGGGAGTCTACAGTGAGCACAAAGTGAAGAAAGCTTGACCAGAGCAAGCAGACCAGGGGATTACTGGAGGCATGGGCGCCTTTCCTGATGTGTCCTTGTCTTTCGTTTCTGAAATACTTAGTGAGAACTTACTGTGTTCTGGAAATTGGTTCAGGCTTGGGAGAATTAAAAGATAACCAAGTAGACCCAATCCATGCTCTTCTGGAATTTTTGATTGAACGTGGGTGGGGTAAACAGTCGCAGAGGAAGAGACAATCCCAAGGAGGGAGGGCTCAGTTGTTTAACTGCTTGCCATGAAAGACTGAGGACCTGAGTTCAACCCCCAGAACCCATAATGAAAAGCTACCCAGTGGCTTCACATACTGGAGCTCACTTATAATCCCAGTGCCGAGAAAGCTGAGTCAGGTGAATTCCTGGGGCTCCCTAGCCAGCTAGCCTAACCCTATGCCAACGAGAGACTCTGTCTCAAAAAAACAAATGAAAAAACCAAAGTGGCCAGTGCCTAAGGAATGATACTTGGGGGTGACCCCTGATCTCCATGCGTGTGCACCCACATGAACACACACAGACACACACACACAGAGATGCACACACACAGTCACAAAGATAAGTGAATAGAAAACTCACATGGTAGATGGGACAATGCAATCATAAGGTAGACGATGCTAAGAGGACCAACCTGACTCAAGTCAGCATCCATTTGTATTTACAATGAACTGAAAATCCATATATGAGTCAAGAATACATCAAGGTGGGAAGAAAGCTCAAGGGAAGGTCCAAAAGAGACTCCTTATCTGTCTCCTTTAAGCCTTGGGCTTTGGGGAGGCAGTGTCAGGAAAGAGCCAGGCTATAGTCCATTTCCTTTCCTCCAGCCCATAGGAGANCAGCTACAAGATAAGCTAAATACAGCTGAGCCTACCCTGTGGAATAAGAGACACCCACAGCATTCTGGTACCAAATAACCACAAATATTCCATATCATCATCTACAAAGCTACTGATTCAGAACCTTCTCCCCCCACCAGACTGCCTCCTTAACAGACCAATGATAACATTTAGCCTGGATCCTGGATCCTGGATCCTTTCCCACCAGGTTAGGATTTTGACCTTCCAGCTCACCCAAGTCCCACTGATCCCCAGCATTCTCTCCACACCATTGTCAACCCCTTCCAGCAGTCCCTTCGGGGGCCAGGGATGCATAGCCTCGATTTCAAGCTTGGTATTGGCTCTGAGTTTCTAGAATTATTTTTACCAGTGATGTCCTTGGAAGGTTCATTTCTCTAACTTGATTGCAAAGCCCAGGTGACTCCTTTGCCTGGACTGTCCCGATGTAGTCATCAATGGCCATCAGTCTATGCTGTGCAGCAAGTGTCTGTGGCTCATACAGACTTCTTTATTCCTCACTGTCACTTGTGTTCTCTGTGTGTATGGCAGATGTGTTGGTCTGCAACAGTGATCCAGATCACAAGGGGACTGCGCATCTGTTCCATCTTCTCATTCTAGAGTCTGCACTGGTCANTAGCCTGCCTGGTGCATATGGTTCTTTTGGCAGATGCAAAAACCACCAAGAGTGAATAGAAGCACACATTGCCTTACAAAGCTTCTTCAAAGAATTGTCACACTCCCACTCACTGTCACATCCACCCCCACACTCCACTGGTCAAGCCACAAACCAAAACTAATGATCCTATCTCTACAGACCCCTCTTCATCACAAGTAGCCTTTTCTGTGTGGCTATAAAATACATCTATACCCTCCCCAGGATCTTCAAAAGTCCCTCAGATAACTGCCCAAAGCTATGATGCCATAAGGTCTAACAAGGGGCACTTCTGTTCAAAGACCTGTGATCCAAAAAGAGCATGGTATTTGCTATACACAGATACAATCTATAGCACAGAGTCCAGGAGCAGGATAGCCAGTGAGCAGTCTCATTCAGGACAGGAAGGAAGGATGCCCACACTATCCATCAGTGTCACATGACACTGACACAANCCCATCATACAAAGGTTATGAAGTTCCCTACTGAGAGGAAGGAGGGCTTGTGAAGAGGCCCTGACTCCAAATTCTGGGTACAGTTCTGCACATTGTTCTGTAGTATTCCTGGCTCCAACTTTGGGGAGTCCTTCCTTTTCCATTATCCACCTTGACCAAATCTAAAAGTGACACTGGAAAGCAATGCCCTCCCCAGCAGTGGAATGACTCTCTCCACCTGCATTCTACCCAGGAATATGGGGGCTTAGGGTTTTTGCATAATACTCATAGCTTGTTAAAATTCTCCCTTCAGAACTATCCGCTGTTGTTTTACGGTCAAAACCAATTGTGTTCCTTAACCCCAAATCAGTAGGGACAGAGCTGCGTAGCCCTACCGGAAGCAGGAAAGCATATTCTAGAATATCACAATAACTCTGTGCTGCATCTATGGTTCTTATGAGATTACACCCCATGTCCTGCCCTGTATGACAGAAAGACAGGAAGGAAAACCTCTTCTGAGGTCCCTTGATATGCTGTCCCACACTGCTGTGCCAGTGTCCGGACTCCAGAGTCCCCTTAGCACATGTTCAATCACAAGATGTGGATCTTCCTCTGTGGCCAAGGCTCACATGTGTGAGGGAACTTCTTGCCNAATATTGTCTAGGCTTAGGTTTTCCAAGTCTATTTATGCATCCAGAGCACTTAGAAGACCAATTCAAATGACATATTTTGCCCCCTTCAAAAAGCCCCTTTCTACTGCAATCTTCTGGGCCAGGGAAAGAACCATTAGAAATTTTTTGTGGGTGATCCTAAAGCCAGCCACCACCCCACACAGTCTACAGACAGAAATCTGAGAAGCACAATGATGGGGCTTGTGGGGTGTGTGAATTCTGAAGAGAAAGCAGAGTCTGAACTTGCTAGTCACAGAGGACGTCCCAGAAGAGAAGTTGAAAGAGTTGTAGTTGGATAATGGTGTCTAGTATAGGATAGAGGGACAAAGAGAAATAAAGAGGTTACCATAGTAATTGGTCCAGGTGAGAAATGATGATGGCCATAAGACTGGAGTGAAGACACATTGGTCTTGGGAGCCATATAAGCATGGTACAGGGTTAGTAGCTCTAAAGGGGCCCTGGATGTACAGCATAAAAATGTTGCGATGCTCTAAANCTGGNGCTGAAGGCCTTGGAAGGAGGTTTTAGGAANTAGTTTGGATAGGTCCTATTTAAAGCAGAGTTTCTCAAGCGATCTTCAGGGAAAGGACTATGGTTTCTCACAATCAGTCATGGACCAGAACGTCATGAAACAGCAAGGGAAGCAAGTTTCTTAAAAACAGGGATGAATAGCAAAGACATAACCCAGACTATCACTATTATTAGACTGAACAAATGTGAAATTACTCTGTAGAAGTACAGCTGGGTGCCCACGCCTTCTGGACTTGGTAGACCAGTAGCAAGCAGGTGAGGGGCTGGGTTGGGGGACAGAACACGTGAGCAGCCTTTTCTGGAGCATGCCCTTGCCCCGACACTTGACAGAGTGAAATAGACATGAGGATCACTCCTGCCTGGCAGGCAAGCCATCTCAGCATGTCCTGACCTGGTAGCACAANTTCTTCAGTGTGACACTGACAAGCCAGGGAAGGGGGCATAAGAAAAGCCTGGCTGCTTGGCAGGAAGCTGCCTGAAGCTTCCCAGTAGCACTGGGATGAGCCTAGAAGTATCTTCTGATGGGTGTGACTCTGACATCTGCATGTTAAGATCGAGGAGGAGCCAGAAACCACAGTGTTGATCAGGGACAGAATGAAATCCTCTCTGTTCCCCGGGAACTAGAGAAAATGTCAGAGCAAGACAAATTTTGAGTCACTTCATCTGGCCTTTATTGGGAATATATAAAGATACTAAATAGGGTTGAGAATACAAGGAGGTTTCCAACATTAAAGCAGTTTGTAATTGTTCCAATACTTGCACTCACCCCCTCCCCCCACACACACGGCATTGTGTGTGTCTATAATCCTTCCCATTTTAAAGCCTGATAGCATGTCATTTAACAGTTGACCAGGANTTAGAGGGAGGAGAGATAGGCAAGGTATGCCAAATCATAAAGATAGTAACAGATTCCTGGCACTGGGGCAAGAATTGTAGCATGCACATGTGTGCATGCCTGCGTGTCTATGTGCCTGCATGCATGTGTGCCTGTGTCCTGAGTTGTACACACGACCACCTTTTTTATAGATAATTATTGAGTACTTACTCAGTGTGTAGCATGCTGATTGGACTCTAGAATGGGGCTGGGACATAGACAAAGGTAAATAATCGTTTCTCAGGAGTGGGGGCTGGATGGAGGTAGGGCAGACTCTCCACCAAGGCAAATCTGAGAAGCTTCCTTTCCAGAGTCACTAAGGTGGTGAGAGCAGACGGACAAGAGTCAGAACCCCAGACAAAGGGACCAGCAAGAGCATGGCTTGAGGCTTAACCNAAGATCTGGGTACAGAGATCCATCCTGCCCCCCTTCTCTGCTTTTGTACTTAATTATCTCTTTTAGTAGGAATTAAAAGGTAGTAAAAATGCTGTTGCTAAAATAAAATATAGCAAATGGCAAAGGGTCAGTCATAAAGGAAGAGAGGGGAGTCCTTACATTTGTAATTGAGTTCACAGAGTTTGTGTTGTGTTTCTTTTTAAATGGTTTCTGTGTGTAATTGTTTTTAATTGGAAAAGAGAAAGGCAAATAATTTAATGCTCAGATACTCAGAATGTATGTGCCCGTGCATATCAGGCGCAAAGCTAAGTGGTTGGCATTTATTATCTCATATAAACACTTTAATTGACTCTGAACTAGGTGTTTGCGTGAATAAATTCACACAGAGAAGGAAATGACTTGCCCTCAGGAGTAAACAGCAGAGCTGAGATCACACCAGATCAAAGCCCTCATCTTGGCAGTCATGCTCTGGTGCCTACCTTTGGGACAGTTATTTAGTGTTCCCATTCTACAGATGCAGAAACCAAGGCTTAGAATGGTTAAAGAATGTGACGGATGAAAAGCTGGCAAAGAGGACCGATCATATCATTTGTGTGTTCTGGTACAAATGGAAATCAGGGGCCTGTTGTTTTAAAATCATTAGGGATTTAAATCATTAGGAATTTAAAGACAGTGACAGCTAACCATTCAACCTGGCAAGGGCCCTTTTGAGCAGTAGCTCAGATTTCATGCCCTGCCACATTTCTAGACTCTTCAGTGACTCCAGCTCCTGCCTCCCACTAACCCAGGACTGTGGCTGATGAGGTGGGAAAAGAAAATCAACTCAGAAAAGCAAGGAATGCTTTTTGAAGTCTAGTTTAGGGCTCAGGGCAATCCAGTACAACAGCAGGCCTCTATCTANCTGTAAGATTCCCAGGCAGTCATACACCCTCTGGCCAGCCCAGCTTCCTCTAACACTTCTTCATGGGGGCTGTTAGGACCCAGCCTGAAAATGGTGCTCCTCACTTCTCCAGAGGGCTGGATGCAAGGACAGCAGAGCCTGCCTTCAGATTTCCGTGGATTCATGAGAAGGAGCCAGCTTTCAGATGCTAATAAAGACAGCCCATATTTCCTGAGCCCTGCTGAGCTTCTAACTGGTACCATCTCTGTGCACAAAAGCCTCATGAGATACAGCTGCAATCTCTCCCCGTTTAGCAGAAGAAATGGGGCACGGAAAGGTCTCCCAGCCTGCCAGAGGTGCAGCAGCTGGATGAGTAAAGGAGGCAGTGTCTGCACTCAGGACCAAGCTGCTCATTCTATACCATACAGTCTGCCAGTCCCTTTGCCCTGCCCAAAGTGATGCCCAGTTGCTGAAAGAGGGCCTCATCCTGAGGAGCCACAAGGGGAGATGATGTTAATATTCTGACCCGCCCTTTGGTGCCACCCTACGAGCTGACATAGAAGCCTATTCTTAAGGGAAAAATTCTGCCCATTTCTCTCTCATCTCTTCTCTCTTCTGCTTTCCTCCCACAGGGTGCACACCTCTTGAACCCCTCTACCCCACTCTCTATCTCTTTCCCTCCTTATCTCTCCCGCTTTCCCCTCCCCCACCAAATAAAACTCTTCACTGAGCACTGTCTGCATGGCATCTCTGTCTCTCACCCGCTGTGGGGCACCTTGGCTCTACCCGCCAGGACTACCCGCCAGCACGTGAATATCATAAGAGAGGATTCTAAGAATGCACAGATTTCAGGTGTCAGTTTTGTCACTCTCTTCCACACAGGACTTTCGAGGATGATTTGTGCATACCAAAGAATTCTCTCCCCGGCCAACACTCACTGAGGTCCTGGCCACCCGCCTCAGCACTNCTTTCTAGCCCATGCTCATAGCAGGGCCTCTAGCTTGTGCACACTCTCTGAGTCACGCCAGGCTGCTAGGTTGTTCAAACTGGAGTTGGGTGAACTTCACATCTTTCTCTACCTACATTACACCACTTGAACTTGTACAGCCCTGGGAGAGCCATATTAGAGTTCTCTGTCCTTCAGATTTCTGCTGAGTCCACAGTATGGTATGAACTGTATCTTATATTTTCTGTGGTTTGATGTTTTGATATCTAGGGCTTTGCTTACCCTGTAAAATGCAAACCAGTCAATCCATAGCCCACCATAAACTTTCCATAGCTGGCCCTCACACTATTGCCCACCCTCTGCCTGCCCCGATAACTCAGACATGGTTACCGTACCACTAAGCAGAGCCTTGGTACCCTAGAAGCCTCTAAAATTCCCAAACTAGCCAAGGCTAGCCTACATGTACTGCTATCCTTTACTGTTCCTTCCCATGAAAGTCACAGTAAAGCACCTTGACTGTGGTTTGTATTGTCCTCTGCCTCTCAGGTGGCACTACTGCTTCTGTGTGTGGTCACTCATTTCCCTGGGAAAGCTGTGTGGATAGCAACATCTCCAGTAGCAATTATATCCTGATGCGTTGGCCCTACACGCATAGTAACAATGATGGTAAAAACCTGCATTGAAGCAAACACCCTAGTCACTTCTTCCAGAAAGCCTTCCAGTGTCCTCAGCCATATAAATTTCCTCTTTGCTCCTTGTGGTCTGCTTGTTGTTCCTGTCAGCCTTAAGCTGGCATGTGACTGTGGCTTTCCTGAAAGTAAGAGGCAAGGACTCTGTCTCCCATCCCCCGGGTTCTGTCTGGTACATCGTAGGAGCTTAGTAAGTTCACAACATATGAATATTGACAAGAAAGGAACATACATGATGATCATAACAGCAGTAGCCTCCACTCTTGGGGTTGGGAGCACTCCCAGAGAAACTGCATTTGAGTGATCCTTGTTGTACACCAAGAGAAATGAAACTCAGAGGAGTNCAGTGAGTTAGACCTCACATCCAAGAGCACAAGGTGGCAGAGCCAGAGTGTAAACACCCATCTGTCCAGAGCAGAGATGGCACTCTCAAAAGTTGACTGAATTGTGCTGGATGGAGGTTTGTACCCCTTTGTATGCTCCTAGCAGAGCTGACACCCTGCACTGATTGATCATGGGGTAGCTTGCAGGGGTGCTCTGATATTCTGAAAGTGAATACTAGGGCCCAGCTAGCTCTCAAATGAGTATTTAGAGCTCAGTCTGGTTATTTTCACGTCCTCTCTAAACACACATTTATGTCTCTTCTTTGGCCCTGAAATGAAATCTAAATCTCATATNCAGCATTTGCCCTCTGACTTTCACTTAAGAAGGCTGNAGCCTTCTNCTTCCTTACCCACTGTCCCAGTTTAGATGCACAAGATGGCCACTGCTTAACCAAGATACCATGGTAGCTTCTCTTGGTAGCAGGGCAAGACCCTTGGTGCCCAAATCCAAGTTACCAAGTTTGTCTTAGAGAAAGCACTGAAAGATTCCCATTCAAAATGATTCAGGGAACTCCCTTTGCACCTTCCCATTGCAGTATCCCAACATCCAGCAGATTCCCAGCTTATGGGAATCCAGAAACTTCCCAGGAGACCTGATGCTCCTTCAGCTGCCAANAGCTGAGGCTGGGAGGAGCTGGAGACATCCAGGCCTGCACAGCTAGCGAAAGAAAGGAGATTGTCTAGGCCAAGTCTGTGCCTGTCCCTTCCATCCTTCTGTGACATTGCAGAAGGCCAGGTTGGAACAATGACTTCAAAAGCCACAAAGCCCATGCTTTCTGGAAATCTCTGATTCACTTCTTTTCTGGAAATCTCTGATTCACTTCTTTTCAACTCCAGGCATTGAATGTGAAATTTCTAGGTGGTTACTAGTCTCCCAGTAAGAAAACGTGTGAACCCTAAATTTAGCAAGAATTTTAATAAAATCATCATGGTTCCAAATCCTTAATCCANAGAAAGGAGTTTAAATCCCAATGCCATTCNTCTCTTCGCCTCCTCAGGAAAACTGGCAGAGTAATTTAGGCCTCGTTATTAAAACAGCAGGCAGTCGACTTCTTTCTGTTCACTTAAGAAAAAAAAATTGAATCAGATTATAAACCAACATCTAGATCCTTTACAGATCGACAAGATTTTTGTTTATAAGGAGGACAGTTCAGAGACATTTGGGAAGCTTGTGACCCCAGAAGTGAGATATTCTTACAGAGGCATCATGGGAAGGACCTTTAGGCTGCGCTGTGTGTTTTGAGGCTCATGAGCAGCCCAGAAGCAGATGGAGTCATTTCAGATGAGGCAACAGGGGCTATGAGTGACAGTGACTTTGCTAAGGTCACACACATGTCTGTCTGCATTTGGAGAAGTTGAGATTCAAGTCAAATCCCTCCAGTCTTCNAGATAAGAATGGATCCCCAGGCCTCAGGAAGCCACAGCTCAAAATTGNTGTGACTTCCCCAGAGTCACACAACTCTTTTGCAAAATCTCCCACACTGAGCCTGGGGATTAGCCAGAGCTGAGAACTGCCTTTTTCACAGACTCATTTTTGACCATGAGTGTGCACAAAGCCCAAGAATGGAGCGCTGTNGCTGTTGCCATCCTCATATGTGTCTTGTCATTGTTCCAGAGGCCATGAATTTACTAACTGCCTCAAAGTCAGGCTGAAGCCAACCACACTCCTTGGTCCTTTTCCAATAACAGGATTATCGCTTTAAGAAACCAGTGCAAATAGGTCTTTAAAAATGAATCTGTTAAAAAAAATGGCAGTTGTCTTCAGTTGTGGCGAATTCTCAGGCTCAGCAGGGAACTTCTGCAGAAGAGTTGTGTGGCCCTGGGCAAGTCACACCAATTTTCAGCTGTCAGCTTCCTCATTTGTGCAATTAAGGCAATAACTTCCCCACACTGGGTGCCAGGGAGGATTAAATGAAAGTGCAGATGTAAAAGTGCTTGGTGGACGAACTGACCAATAATCATTTCCTGGCGCATCATTTAATAAGTGGTAACTTAACAGCAATATATCTTTGGAAATATTGTGTTTGGTGCTGAAATAACCCTGTTTTTAATTCCCTCTCCCAAGATTCTGAGTAGTTGTTGCAAATTTATGAAAACCACTCAGCCTCTGAAAGGGCAGATGATTTCCTTGAAGCTCCATAAAATGAGGAGGAATAGATATGTCATGGGGCAAACATCACATGGCTGTGATGACTTCCCTTTGGCTCTCTCAAGCCCTCCTCAGCCTCTTTTTGCAGGAGCTGGAGATGTTTGTGTAAGCTTCCTACCTTCCTACTGTCTCAAGGACGCTGTGCTCGGAAAGCTTCATCGATTTCTTTTACTGGATAGTGGCAATTTTGCCTGTCCCTCGTAACCCTNAAAAACAAGCCTTGTGAGGTCACCAAAGCAACTGGCAGTGTGCCACTTTTAAAGCTCTTTTGTACCTNACTTTTCCATAATGGCCAGAAGAGGGTCCAGTCCTCCCAGCCAAGGGGGTGTCCAGAGGCTGCTGGACAGGTCTTCCACTGGCTTTACAGCATGATTTAGTTTCTGCTGTATTTGCTCTCTTTCTGTGATATTTGAGATGGGATTTCTCATCAGAAATAGCCATTCAGCTATCTAAATCAGAAAGATGGNTTCAAAGCCCATGGGATAAATGAAGTCAGTTCTGTGACCAAAGTCCATGTAGGGGAGGACTTTTATCCTTGAAGACCCTCAACTCATGCAATTGGACTCACACCAAAGTCCCCTTCACAAAACCATTTGCAACTCACTAAGAAGATCCAAGGAGGGAGGGAAGAAAGCAGACCATCTCTTTGATGCTGTATCCTGTTTGGAAGGAAGCAGATTCCTCCATTGTCAGCTATGGACCAAATGCCTTGCCAAAAGCAGAAATGCAAGTGTGTTCTGTGCTGTGGGGAGGGGTAGTTCTGAAGGACTGAAGACAGGGCAGATGGGGCGGCAACGGGAAGTTATAGATGGGTTTT